>SNQJ01S0046095.1:50547-69338 GCA_010110895.2 Picea sitchensis | reverse complement strand
TCTTTACTACAACACTAAGTGCTTTTGGAATTGAGCATATACAGTGCGCAGCTACCTTTGAAACAAAAGACTTCCCTGGGTTGATAATTTATGTCTCACTTGGTTGTTTAAAATTAATTAAGCAATTATAGTGACCAACAACACTCATTAAAATTGGATTTGAAAGGTCATGAGTCTTAGTTAAACTCTTTTTCGTCTCGTTATCAAAAATAGAAAAGATTGTCGAGTGAACTTGTCTTTTTCACACTCGTAAATTGGATTTGAAAAGACGTCCATTTGGCACAAGTTTACCCCTTTTTTACACCAAGTAGACTAAAAGACATAAAAAAGGACATTTTTTGGCGTTAAGTTGTGATTGCATCTCATGTCCTCGCTTGCAGTATTGAGCCTTTATTCGGTTCTCGCTTTGCGTTATAAACCGTTGCCTAAGCAGTTTTCGCATCCTCAACCAAGTAGAGCCTTGTTTATATCCTTCGCAATTTGACACCCTATACCCTGGAGGGAACATCTCCCCGAGTGTCCATCTCATGCATGCATTCCCTTGCATTGAGCATAGGTGTGTTCCACTGTTGGAACTAGTTTTTCTTACTTGCGACACTCGTTCCCTCCTCTGTATCATAGAATTCATTTGTTATGAAAAACCAAAAAATGATGGGTGGGAAGGGAGTACTATATTTTAATTGGCAGCAGTTGTGTCTCCTTTGAACAGAACACAAAGTTATCGAGTCCTTGCATCATCGTAATTTTGGGTTTAGCATGGCCTTAGGAAGCTGATCTAGTTACAGAGTTTTTTCTACCGACTGGTTACTCTTCCAGTCCCTATAAAGAACATTATTGATGCCTCCTGCATGTAATATTCACATCATTGAGTCTATGCTACCGGATTCCACCATGTTTCATGCTCTTGTTCAAAGGAAGTCTATCAACCTGCGTCAGCTACTCCTCAGAAATATTGAATTTGCATGTTGTCCATACCCTTAGTTTGTATCAGAATCACATGATACTATGGTATTATCATGCACCCTCACCCTACTTTCATCATTGGTAGGTCACCTTGAACCTAGCAATCGGCACGACCCTTGTGTGAGAAGGGCTTCCCAGGACAAAATGTTGCAAATGGAATTGAACACTCCCTATCATAAGATGTTATTGTGTGTTTTGTGCTTTGGAGAGTGTGTCTCACAACCTATTCCAAAGCTCTAGCCTATATAATGTTGGTGTAAAATATCCCTAGAAAATAAAAGTTACTAATTAAGTTTTAGATTTCGCAATGTTTTTTAGAGGCTGTTGTTACTCAAGAGGGAGACAAGAATGAAAATAATGTTGTGTGAGACCTTGACCCAATACTATGAAAATAGAAATGAATGATGCAAGTTTTCATTCAATGAAATATATCTACAGTAGAGAGAAGGTATTTCTAGAATGATGTAATCTACGAAATATACGTTCTTTTTCTTAAATGAACACAATTGCTAAAAACCATAAACAATGAATTTCCTCAATCTTATCTTCTTTTGAATGCAATAAAATTTCCTATGTATGATTACTCAAAAGAATACATGACTTCAAATTCTTCCTTTCTAATACCATACCAGGGGCTTGACAAACAAAGGACAAGTAACCTTATTGGTGCTTTCCTCGCCTTTTTCAGCAGTTTTCATCATTGGTTCTTATCCATCGGATTTTTATCGTTTACCAGTTGCACTTGGAACATGTGAAAGACGCACAGGGTCATTGGTTCGTGAACATGTTCTTCGTCCGATCTCCACCAAATCATGAAGCTCCTGTTTTATTCCTCATGATGACCGATGAGAGATGCCTTAATGATCTCCTTTCAACGGGTTTCTTTCCATCGACTTCAGATCATTTATTATGGATATGGGACCTAGAGTTTCATGAGTGCCTTGAGGCTTGCAGTGATTAGTGGTAGGCTCTCTCGCCATTGACATATGGGAATACATCAATGTTTCCTGATCAATGGATTTCTCAAGTGTTCGACACCAACTCCTTTATTCGCACTTGTAGAAATGTACTCGGTGCCTTGATACCTACTTTCATTATTGGTAGGTTGTCTCACGTTTGTTAACGGTATACCTCAATGATCGGTAATCAAACAATGTCTTATCATGTTTGACCTCAACTCATTTTTTCACATGATGTATACTTGCACCAGCACTTGTTCAACTTTAGTGATCATGGGAGATCAGATTGTACTTCATGGTATATAGATATCTTCAGATTGATTTTGATACTGGTTTCGCTGGGCCTTGTTCGTCGCTATGATATATTTTGGCATACAACCGCATTCATATTCGCCTATTCATGGCCATGAACACTTGTTTGGTATATTTTCCACATGGATATGCATTGTATTCTTAACATCCATGTATGCAAAGTCAGTACATAATGTGTTAAGAAATTGAGTTCATCCAGTTGGTTCTCTACCACTCCACTTCTGGGTTATTTATAATGTATTTCGGACATCGCAGATACTCCTCTGATCTCACACATTAGGGGGCATCTATTATAGAGAGATTTTCCTTTTTCCATTTCCCTATGCATACTTTCCATCCCTTTTTGATGAATCCAGAGCCAAAAATATACATTTTCCCACATATACGCTCCCTATCAGTTATGCAATATCTGTATACGTTGGCTCCTCCACTACAGCCCGCGTACATCAAGATTTTTGCCAGAAAATTCAAAAATGAAGTTGGGTTTCCATGTCATGACATAAGATCTCTGATCCTTGGCCTTCCACATACTGGAAATGTTCTGACTCGGCCCTTCAGTTGCATTCTGAAGGCTATAAAAGAACAATTTTGAGCTATGGAAAAGAGGAGAAAGCATCCAACTTTGAGAGCAAAGTTACTCTGGAGAAATTACTTCATATTGAGTCTGCATCCCTTTGTACCTCAAGTCTGAACACAGTGCTCAGCCCCCAAGCTCTTTCCCTATTGTTGAGAGAACCTCGTTGACTCTCTCTTGTGAGCTTGCCTTTGGTGGAGGATTGAAGTGGTGGAGGCCCAGTTGGAAGGAGCTTGGTTTCTTGGTTTCGAACCGTGCCGACACAGAAGTCTGTAATGTTGTCACTTCTACTGATCAATTATTAATAAAAATACTCCTTTCTTGTCCTATTGGTATATTGAAAATGTATGATTATTATCCATGGGCATGTTTGTAATGTTTATTGATGGATTATGCTATCTAATGTGCTAACCCCTTTATATTATCACTATATACTTGCTCTGCTCGTTTGTTAAGAACTTATTGCAGGTATAAAGCTTTGGGTTGAAGTTCTCAACTATGGAACAAATTCAAATGTTGGATCGGGGTAGTCCTCTTTCTTATCTTTCACATTAGTTTATATAGCATATGTTGGAATTGAGTTGATTTCTGCAGTCATACCTGTGTGTTGTGGTTTACCCTTGGCCATAGAGAGTTTTTCCCTTATAACAGATGTAGCTCCAGTGCCTTAGCTATTGGGTTATGGAGTCTCTTTTTAAAAATAAAAAGTAAAAATAAAAACATAAAGGGGGTGGTATTTACAATGGTGGGGCATCGGTCACGGTCTAAACAAAAAATTTCTTGAGAAAATGCCCATTTAAAGGGCTACCCAAAACCTCGGAGTCCTCCAAGTTCTGCAATTCATAAGTACTGTTCCGAAAAACCTCAGAAATCTTGAAGGGGATAATCCACAAGGCTTCAAATTTATCATGTTTTCCCTTGTCTTGCTTGGGTGCATCCCATTTGAGAACTAGATCCCCTAGATGGAAATTTTCCTTGCTTTCACCCTTGTCAAAAGCTCATTTTATTTTATGTTGATGGTCTTGTGCTTTATCAAGTAGATGCTCCTTGGTCTGTTGTACTTCTACCAGCTCCAGTATCCTCCTGACCATGTCATCAAGTTCTCCTTGGTAGTCCTAGAGGAACTTCACCACATGCAAATAAAGTTGAGCAGGAAAGATTTCCTCGACGCCATACACTAGCTGGAAAGGAGAAATGCCCAGGGATATTTTTGTGGTAACTCTGTCATCCCACAAACAAAACTTTAGCTTCAAATCCCAGGATTTCTTGTTGTCTTCTAATAGTCTTTTGATGATCTCTATGAGGCTCTTGTTAGAAGACTACTAAAACATTTCCCTGAGGGTAGTAGGGAGTAGAATGGACTAGTGTGATCCCATATTGCTCACATAAATTAATTAATGGCTCATCTATGAAAGAGGAAGCATTGTCTGTGACAATCCTACTTGGACAGCCAAATCTGGATATGATGTCTTCAAGGAAATTTATGATCACCTTGTGGGAGGCACTCCTTGTAGGGATGGCTTCTATCCATTTGGTAAAATAATCAGTGCCAGTCAAAATCCACCTGTGTTGGCCTCTCTAGGCTGGGTGGATATCTCCAATGAGGTTGAGACCCCACTGCTGAAAAGGTCCAGAAATCGCTACAGGTTTCAAAGGAAAAGATTTGAGTTGTTTCTTTCTAGCAAACTTTTGACACTTGGTACAGGCTCTAATATTTTCACAAACATCAGTAAAAAGGCTCGGATAGAAAAACTTAGCTTTCAGGATCTTATATGTCATTTTCCTCCAAAAATGATGCCCCCCACATGAGCTGTCATGAAAATCAGACATAGCTCTTTGGGATTCTTGTGGGTCTAGACACCTCAACGGGACTCCTAGAGGATCCTTCCAATACAAAATCTGATCGATGATACAATACTTGATTTCTTAGACTTTCAAATCTCTCACCTTGTTTTTACCCAAACCATCAGGGGGCCTCAACTTTTGCAGAAATTATATGATGTCTTTATACCAGGGGCATCCTGCTAAGTTGGGGATGACATGAGAGTCTTCACCAACGATCTCATCTTGTTGATATTCCGAGTCTATATTCATGAAATTAACCCCCAGTGCCTCGCAATTGGATTAAGCCAGTAACCTGGCCAAGCCTTGGCCTTTCACTAACTTGGTGGGTTCAATTTCCAGATCAAACTCAAGAATCTGGGCGATCCACTTGCTTCTTTTTCCATCTATATCGGGTTGGATCAATATCTCCTTTACTGAAGCTGAAGGGACATATGCAATAATTTTTTAGTGCAAAATATAGATTCTGAAAGCCTTGAGAGCTTTCACCAAAGCATAAACCTTCTTTTCCATGATATCATATCTCATTTCTGCATCTCTTAGTGCTCTGCTGAAAAAGGAAATAGGTTGTTCCAGCCCATATGAATTTCTCTATAGAAAAACAACAACTAATGTATCTGATGAAGCGAAGGAAAATATCAGAAATTCCTTGGAATAGTCTGGGTTGATAAGCATAGGTGCTTCAGTCAATGCCCTCTTGATTTGGTTGAAATAATTTCTGGAATCAGCAGTCCATTTCACTTCATTCCCCTTTTTGAGCATGGTTGTAATGTATTTAACTAACTCAGCAAAATTAGAAATGAATCTCCTCAAAAAATTGATTTTACCCAAGAAATGATGAACCTCTTTCTTGGTTCTAGGAAAAGACAAAGACTGGATGGCCTCTACTCGGCTTGGATCAATTTTCACCCTTCAACTGACACAATATGCCCTAACAATTTTCCCTCTTGCATGGAAAATAAAGATTTCTTAGGATTGAGCGAAAGGCCAAACCTTCGACACTTCAAGAAGACTTTCCTCAGATGATAACAATGCTCTTTATCAGACCTGGAGAAAAATGTAAATGTCATCCAAATAAATGACTACAAATTTGTCCTTTTCCCCAATGAAGGCAATGTCCATGGCTCGCTAGAATTTTTCTCCTGCATTCATCAACCCAAAGGGAATTTTATCATACATTAATGTGCCCCAAGGAGTTGTGAAAGTTGTCTTATCTCTATCTTCAGGAAATACAAAGATCTGATTGTACCCAAAGAAACCATCGACCATAGACATCCTGGATGAACCAGTCACTCTCTAGAAGATGTGCTCCATTTTCAACAAGGGGTAGTTATCTTTCTTGGAGCTCCGGTTCAAATTTTTGAAATCGACACACAACCTGATTTCCCCATTCTTCTTCCTTACGGGAACTAAATTAGCTACCCACTCTAAAAATCTCAAAGGGGTGATGATCTATGCTTCCAGCAGCTTCTTAACCTCCTTTTCCATAATCGGCAATAGCATGGGATTTATGTGTCTGAGCTTCTTCTTGAAAGGTTTGGCATCCTCTTTCAAAGGGATTTTGTGTTCAATGATGTTGGTTTCATATGCTCTCAAATCCTCGTATGTCCAAGAAAAAACATCAGGGAGCTCCTTCAAGAGTCTGACATACTCAACCCTTTGTTCCTTTAAAAAGATGCTAGACAATTTGACCCATTTGGGATCCTCCTCAACTCCTACATTACATTCAGTCACATCAGCCTCTTCATTTGATCCTACAACCTTTACAGCAACATCGTTTCTGTCAAAGAATCTCTCCAAAGGGACAAGCCCCTTTGGAATATGGTTGCTAGGAAACTGAGTAATATGATGGTTAGAAATCTTATTCATAAAAACATCAGCCTGAGGGATTTCTTAAGGCTCCTAATCCTGATCAATATGCATATCAAAAAATTCGTCCACAGTCTCAAGGAACTTCTTAATCTCAATATCATCCTTGAAGACCTTCCGATGTTTTACATTTTCGGGGATAGAGGGTCTATATTTTATCTGCACCTCATACTTGAGTTTTGATGGAAAAGGGACCTTGAAATTACTTGTTGAGACTGCCAAGGAATCTTCCACATAGTTATCCTCCCTTGGAACAAATTAAATATTAAAATCCCAGAAGAAACAGCCAATCATATCCCATACTTCATTTCTATAGGCCCTTAACCTCAGGTTCTTAGCCTAATACATATTTCCAACTTGATGAAAAATCATCTCAGCGTCTCCAAACACTGCTAGCTCCTCAATTTTTATGTCTTTGGAATCTCTCAAACCCAAGACAAGAGCCTCATATTCTGCCATATTGTTTGTTGTTTCAAATTCCAACTTGCAGGATAGAGATATGGTCTCCTAGGTGGGGAAAATAAAAGCTACGCCAACACCGACACTTTCCTTAGAAGAGGCTCCATAAAAAAAAAAAATCCACACAAATGTCTTGGGGGGAGGCTCTTTACAAAAGGTAATAGGCTTCTTTCTAATTTCAATAGGAGGGTGAGGAACGTCAAAGAGCTGCAAAATACTAGTTCCTAAATCAGTATCGACTGAGAAAATGGTGTGGTTGATGGGATTGGCTTCATCACTGATAATGTAGGCAAGCTCTACTTCTCTATAAAGTCTCTTTTGTTCACCCCCGAATACAAAAATGGTGGCATATGAAATGTCCATCTGCAAGGTCCCCCCCAATCACTTTATCCAAGATCTATATAGGAGCATCTTGAACTTAGGGGAACATCAACCACTACGATATCCATGACTATGCTCTTCATTAGCAGCTGGAAAAAGGACACGACCAGGTCTTTGATAACTTCAAGGAACTTCACCTTTCTAGAGTCGAAAGAATACATGTAGTGATAAGTTTTTGTAATCCCCAACCTGAGCTCTTCCATGGCAATCTTGGGAATGATATTGTGAGAAGCCCATGAATCCATTAAGAACTTGTGCAACACTTTATCATGAATATTCAATGATGTATAGAAAGGAGGGGAGGAATCATCTCTATCCTCTACCAAAGGTCCTAGTATGAAAACTAGCTTTTCATCTTGGAGTTTAACCAAGTCTGTGGAAGGAGATGTAGGTTCGGGCTGAAATTTTTTTGACATGCACCTTTTGAAATCCTCATGCTTGACTAACTCTGATAGAGGTATGAGGATTCTAATATTTTGAATCTCATGCTCAAGACTAAAAGAAGAGGGAGGCTTCACAATCTCCTTCACCTCTAGGATAGGACCTTTGACCACTAGTGGGGGACTGTGTGATTTCCTCTCTTTGTTTTTGCCTGTCAAATCTCTAGCAGGCTTCTCGACTCTAGTAGGGCGCTCAATAATGTAAAGCTTTGCTTATTTCTTTTTGGATCTGAGGTTATATATATTTGGATCATTGTTGATCTTTTTTCCTTTGCTCAGCTCAATCAGTTGATCACTAATGAGGGCCTTTTCATATGCAAACTGAGTTAAATGAGGGGACAAAGAGGTATCTCCAAGGCAATGGATCTTGGGGTCAATATCTTCTTCCTCTTCATCTTCATTAGTAACCAGGTTATTTTGGAGAGGAGTTTCTATTTTTTGATCATCTATGTCCCTGCTTCTCTGATCTCTTTGGATGATCTGAGGGGCATTAGTTGGTCTTTTGAAACTACCCCTATTCTCAGTATTTTGGGAATTCCTATAGCCCTGCTTTCCTTCTAATTCAATATTTTCCATTCTAGCAGAAAGTGATTTTATTAGCTTGGTCACTTCATCCGTTTGAGGGGGGGAAATAGAGGAACTAGAAGTCGGAGTTTCAGACCTACCTTTTTCTCTGTCTCTATCAGCTTTACCCCTAAGTTTGTTATCTTTTAATATATTGGATTCTACTTCAAGGGCTGCTATAGCAGGAAATCCCCTCTACGGACTACACCAGGGTTCTAAAATGTAGGCAGAGGTAACTGTCTAAAGTCTCCTACTTTTTATCAACTATCCCAGCATTACCCCACAATCATACATAAAAGACAAGGTATAGGGATCTGGTAGGCATACCTTAAACTTTGCATCCGATGTCGATCCCTTTGCACTTTGTTGTTTCCTGAATGCAAGTCTCCTCTCAAGGCTGACCTGCATTCACCAAAATACAAACAAGAAACTACAAGCATGCATTCTACATATAGATTAGTGGGTTAGACATCATAAACAAGAAATGTAAACAAATCATATAAGTTTAAGACGTCATTTGGTAGGACAAAAAAAATACTTCTTTATATTAATCTCACAAAAGTCACGTACAACATGAGACCGACACTACTCCTCAAACTTGGTCCTCGGATCCTCTTCACCATGCACCAAATGCTTCCATGTCTTCTTCTCCTCTTCATTTCTCTCTAGGGAAATTGCAAGGGCTTGCAATTGGGGCAAAGGGGGAATGATAAAATGGGCAGAGTTTCTTTGCTCTCGTGCTTCCCCTTGAAATGGGACCCAAACCCCTTCTTTTATAGGCCAAAAGAGATAGTAACGGTTGGTTTAACTGGATATGGGCGGTCAAATGGTTAAGTAATGGCCCAAAAACCAGTATCCTATGCAATATCCATTTTTTGCGATATTTTGTGAGTGTACGCGAGTTGTAGTGAGGCAACAAGCATGTGTAAGAAGGAAGTAGTGGTGCAAGGCATGTATACCTTCAAAAAAATTATTTTTAGAAGAGCTTGATTAGTAATGGCTTGGCAAAGATAGCAAGTTAGATGGCCTGATGCCAGGTATGCATGTTTGGTGCAGTTTAGGGTTATAACAGATGATGCTAGGGATTCTGGAGATATCAATAGGTATCGTTTGAGCAATGGTTGTCATATTTCCTTCAGCATAAACAAAGTGCGTAGCCAAAGGATTGATAGGACAAGCCTTATCTCCAGTCCTAGTCAAAGTGAATTCACCTGCTTCAATTCTTCTTAACTCAAGGAGGAAGTAAGATCTGTGATGAAGATCATCCCAGGGTCTTTCTAGACTAGTCATTGCCTCAATAATCACCTCGTCTGAGGGAAAGACTAAGTCTAAAGATTCAGTATCGACGAGGGAACCTTGAGCCCAAGTAGGCTTGAGAATCAGATCTAACTCTTGTGCGGGAGTCAGATCAGGGCCAACGGAAGCTTGTTGAACTATAGAGTACGCAACTTCTGTCGCGGACAAAGGCATGGCCATGCCATGGTGCCCTTTCCCTTCCATCATAGCTGATGGGGAAGGAAGAGTCCATGGATCGTTAAAGTAAGTCATGCGAAATGACGAGTTTTCAAATATTTCATCCCTAGGTTGGTCGAGGACAACCGATATGTAGTGGACATTGCTGGTCAGAGGTGGGTAATCGAAAGTACCCATCAAAGGTGGGTACAAACCAACCCCTATTTTGATGATGTCAGGCTGAGGTTTATCAATCATTGGGATCGTGGATACCCCCAATGAAGGGTCAGGATGGGAGAAGGATAACTGATCAATGGACACGATCCAACCCTCGTGTGGAAACAACAAGACCTAGAAAACTGTCGTGACCACTGCCTGTATAGCGTAGGTCCAACTCCTTCCTAACAAGAGATTGTAGTCGAGAGATGCATCAACCACTTCAACCTCAACGCACACGATCTTCCCCCCTAACTGCATGGGAAAAGAGGGGATGATTCCATGTGGTTGGAAAGAACGATCGTCGAAAGCGGTAAGGAGAGTAGGTGACAGAGACAAAATGGGTTGGCCAATGGCCTTCCAACACGCCAAAGACATCACTCATGTCGAGGTGCCCTTATAAGCCACCGTGCGAAAAATGTTCTGAGTAAAATTTTCCGTGGTGTGAGCCAGTACTATCTAAAACACTACGTTGTAAGGAAGACCAGGTTTTAAGTCGGTTGTATCAAGCATGATTGTTCCCAGATTATAAGTCTCAGCAGATCCTAAGGCAACTAACATAGCCTTTCTCTGGGAAGGGAAACTCTGGAGGACTTCCAAAGTAGACATTGCACAAGGGGTTTGTGAAAACTCCTCCACCACAGAGTAGTTATGGGAGGCCCTTGTGTTTTGTTTGTGGGAAGCTTTCTTGAACACGCCTTTTGGTATGCGTGTCATTGTTTCATCCAATGTCTTCTAAATCTGAAGAGGAAGAGAAGGGTTTTTGTCTTATTTACCCTTCTCAGAGGTGTTTGGAATTCTGTAGCCACTTGTCCTAGTTGTTATGTCAATTCTACCTTTCATCATGTCAACATTCACGGATGAAGGATTACTCACATATGAAGGGGGTCCCTGAATTCCCCCTTTTGTGCTCGAAGAGGCTTGAGTTAAATTTTTCCCATGTGAAAATGGGTTCATTAACATGGCAGGTTGTTTCTGTGCCAATAACTTCTGGGCCTCCACAAACCGAGGGAACTAGTGAGTCAGGTGGTCTTCCTTGCAAAGATTACATAGATACTTCGACTTATTCTTTTCAGTGTTTCCCCCACAAGAATTATCAGTAGGTTTCTTATCCCCCTTACCCTTCTTTTATTGTTTCTTCTTTCCTTCAGGCTATTGGGTGGCCTTTGGGTTTTTCAATTGCACACTGTGTACATCCGACTTTTGGGTAGGGGGAGCATCCAAACCAGTGGTCTGGCTAGCCACTATATACTGTATCGACAATTGTTGCAATTGATTTGAAAACTATCAACAGGCTTTGTTTGCGCTGAACCAACAATGCCATCGACATGTGGTCCAGATCTCTATCTGGTCTTGTCAAGTATCGACTGTAGTGCATATGGAAAAACTTCGTAAAGTAAACCAGATTGAGAGTAAATCGGCTCTAGTTGTTGAGCTCTCATTATAGTTTCTTCCTCTGAAAAGACCCCCGAGGTTGCGACATATTTAGATAACTGGTGTACCAAAGACTTAAGGAACCACTCAGGCAGGAATTCTGGTGGGACTAGACATTTTATCAAACTCTTTCGGTGTCTCCATTCTCGGATGTGATATGAGATATGGTCTTCTTTTGTCTGCTCAAAATTGGCCAGCAATTCGGTGTCGACGTCATATCTCACAAGTAATTAGAAATGGTTTAAGAAATCCATTGCAAATTCATCGAAGGAAGAGTATCTTGAGCGGTTGAGCTCGATGTACCATTTCGCAGTACTCCTGATGAGAGTGCGTTGAAACAAACACAGCTAGAAGGAGTCATCTCTCAAAGAGTTGGATGAGCACCATAAGTGGAAGCTTTTCACATGATCACCTGGGTCTTCGTTAGGATTATCTTCGAACTTTGGAATGTCTGAAGGAAACTTGGTTGACATGGGAGGCCAACATGGATCATGATAGATGGGGTCGTTTAATAACCTTGTCAAGTCTGGAAAGTGCAGTGTTTCCAGAAATGGTAGTTTGGGTTGTTGATTATAACCAAGGAAAAAGGAGCCTGAAGTTTGGCTGGCACCAGGTTGCCAGGAAAAGTTAGGTTGTTGGCCAAGGTTCTGATAATAACCATGGTCGTGACCAGCATACGGATTATGAGCTTGTTGATATGTCATCGGATGATTCCCATAATAGGACAAAAAGGGTTGGGCTTGCGTCGCATTCCATGGATTTTGAGAAGGGTTGTCCTCTGTTGATCCAACGGGCAGAGGTGTTGAGCCTTGCCCGGGGTTCAATTGGATATGGAAGGGGTTTCCCCCAGTTGGCATCCCTGACAAGGGAACTAATTCCTGCCACAGATTCCAAGGTCCTTATGAGGAAGGAATTCCTAAGTTTGCCCCCTGTGCAGGAATAGTACCCTGCATAGGATTTTGTTGTCCATAACCGGGGTTTCCCCTGGCTGAGATGGAAACTGACAAGAATGCATTGTTACCAAACGCACTAAACAAAGAGAACAGTTTTGAACCTACTGACATGTTATAAGAAGGAATTCCTTGACTCCCTGCTCCAAACAAACTATAGTTTACGTTCATCCCAGCGGAATGCTGGTGAGCACCACCGAGAGAAGGGGACGAAGAAGGTATATGACCCCCTTCATAAGGGAAAGCGTTATAGGGAGATGAAGTGCCCCAAATGGATCCTTGCAGAGGAGCATTGGAGCTCCCTACCCTGAGACCTAAATTCTGTAGAGTGGAGTAGGAAATTATAGTGCTCATACTGAAGCTAGGCATCTTGTATGAGAACGGAAGGCTTGTCTCACTCTGGGTGAAAGGAGCAATGATCGCTGCCATAGACAGAATCAGACCATTTCCCAAGGTAGAGGCATTCGAGGCCATAGTGTCCCAGACTGACGATGGTTGGTTGGGAGGCAGAACACCCCCTGTAGTGACAGTTGTAGAGGAAATATGAGCATTCCCTGAATAAGTAGAAGAAGTTGTTTCCATCGCTTCTTGTGACACTACTTGACGCTCATAAGGTTGAAATTGTACGACGATGGGCATCAATAGATCAATGATTGGAGGTTTATACATACCAAGAGCTTCTGATCCAAGGTCAGAAATGGTTGGTTCCTCCAGAATCAAATGTTCTCCTCTCGGAGATGAGTTGGGCACAATTTCCTGTAACCCGGTCACCTCAAAAGACACTTGTTGGTCTAGTTTTCACCTTAGCGATGGCGGGGGTGGCTCAAGATCAACTAGAAGTAGGCCCAAAATCCTTCACGATCGGTGGAGATCCTGATCCTCCACTGTGTGATAAGATCAATGACACACTAGGGCTTTTTATAATCATTTTAAAAACTATCACACACTAAAAAGAACTTATATGAGACAAGACAAGCAGATCACTAGCTAGTTGTAAGAACAGTTACAACAACCAACACTAGAGCAACTTACCAGTGCAAGTGAAACTCAAATACGAAAGCACCCTCTGGGTATACTATGCAAAGAGTGTCCTGATGTCTACCCCAGGTACCGCGGTATACCCTCGCCGTCACCTGTGTAAGTCACTAAGATAAAGGCAACTAGGTTGCCAATGCACAAACAGTCACTAGGCGGATATAGTCGACAGTCAAGTGGACCGCAATGAGTAGGGTATCAAGCCTGAAACCTATCAAGGTTATTGAAAGAAAGTGTTCCAGAAGATGACTGAGGACATCGAATGGATTTGAGATCCACGAAGATTCATGGCAAATGCATTAAACAGAATCCCAAGATAAGCCCTCTATATGCGTTCCCCACTATGCTTGGTCCGTCTTTGGAGGGGTTATCTCTGCTACCTTTCCGCAAGATACCTTGTGTTTAGCCCCTGTGTTAGAGGGGGGTCCTGGATCAATTTCATGGTTACTATACTTTTAGGCACTCCCTAGCTCAGACTCTTATGTTTTTTTTTGTAGCATTGAAGAGTTTCCTCTCCAATCCTAAATCAAGGCTCTAGCCTAGACTAAATTGATGGACCCTTCAAACACAAAGTCTAATAAATTTTAATTAAGCGTTAATGTTAGTGGTTGTCTTAAGTCAACGGGAATGAAATTGAAACCAGTGATGTTCTTTAAGAGATGAAAGAGAAGAGAAAAAGATGAAACTGGAAACAAAACTACTTCTTTCTTCACAAATACATATTTTCCAATTTAAACTCTTTAACCAAACTTTTCGTAACTACTTTTCTCAGATATTTGAAAAGAAAAACTCAAAACAATATTTCACTTGACTACGAGCTACTTAATGTCCTAAGTATTCAATTAAATAAGTTAAGAAAACTTTATTTTTTGTGCTAAATGAAACAACTAGCCTAAACTACTTTACTATACAAAGAAGCAAAAGTTTTTTTATTATTATTTTATGCTTCAAAACAAGAATTTGAAAATGAATTCTTTTCTTTTATTCTAAAGAAAAAAATCGAAAAATGACGACAAGTCAAGACCAAGAAATGAATTTAGGCTCAAACGCAGATCCCAGGGAGTCACTGACAATACCAAATAGGCAGATCAAAACAGACTCACAAACTTGTCTAAAATCCCTATCAAAGAAAACACAAGAAATCTTTTGATAAGAAAAAGTTATGCTAAAGTCAAACCTAGGCTAAATACTACCATAACAGAGACCAGGACTAGATCAAGAAAACCTTTGAGAAGTGTGACTTCTGACAGGGAAGAGGATGACTGCCTCTCCTTAAAAAAAAAAAAATCTCATCACAGGCATGTTACTGACACTTCAACAGCCAGCGTATGTATGTGGGTTGTCCAAAGGCAGGGCATGTATGCACACGTGCAGGCCCACTACAGGCCGCATACACTTCTGTAACTCCTCCAAAAAGATGAAAACCAACAGTCCAACATAGGAAGGGAGTACCGGTATGGAAGACCAGCATCCCTTAAAGACACAGAAGCTTACAAAAACTTAGAAAATAGTAAATAAACTGATTCAAAGAACCCAATAAGAAATATCCCCAAATACCCTAGAGGCATCCCCAGTATGGTCACCAATTTTGCTATAGCGGGAAAGCCCCTCTACGGACTACACCAGGGTTTTAAAATGTAGGCATAGTTAACCGTCTAAAGTCTCCTACTTTTTATCAACTATCCTGACATTACCCCACAATCATACATAAAAGACAAGGTATAGGGATTTGGTAGGCATACCTTAAACTCTGCATCCAGTGTCGATCCCTTTGCGCTTAGTTTTTTCCTGACTGCAAGTCTCCTCCCAAGGTTGACCTGCATTCACCAAAAGACAAACAAGAAACTACAAGAATGCATTATACATATGGATTAGTGGGTTATACATCATAAACAAGAAATGTAAACAAATCATATAAGTTTAAGATGTCATTTGGCGGGACGAAAAAAGTACTTCTTTATATTAATCTCACAAAATTCAATTACAACATGAGACCAACACTGCTCCTCGAACTTGGTCCTGGGATCCTTTTCACCATGCACCAACTGCTTCCACATCTTCTTCTCCTCTTCATTTCTCTCTAGGGAAATGGCAAGGGCTTGCAATTGGGGCAAAGGGGGAATGATAAAATGGGCAAAGTTTCTTTGCTCTCATGCTTTCCCTTGAAATGGTACCCCAACCCCTTCTTTTATAGGCCAAAAGAGATAGTAATGGTTGGGGTAATTGTCTATGGGTAGTCAAACGGTTAAATAACAGCCCAAAAACTAGTATCCTATGCAATTTCCATTTTTTGAGATATTCTATGAGTGTACGCAGGTTGTAGTGGGGCAGCAGGCGTGTGTACGTGGGTAACAGTGGTGAAGGGCGCATATACCTTCAAAACAATGATTTTTATAAGAGCTTGTTCATTGATGGCTTGGCAAAGATATCAATTTAGATGGCCTGAAGCTAGGTATGCATGTCTGGTGCAATTTAGGGTTATAACAAGGGCCACATCTTGCATATGAGACAAGGAGGTATCTGTTCTTTCTCTCAATAGGAGGAAAAAATCAAGGTTGAAAGCACTAGCACAAGTCATATTGACAGAGGTTTATGTAAGTTTAACTTTAGTGGGAATATTTTTATACATCTTATTAAATCTCTTCGAGAAGTCTGAAACAGATTCCCCCTCTTCTCTCTTAAGTGCCCCGGATTTTATAATATAATAAAGGAGATCTTTTTTATTTCCCTAATGTCTTAAGAATGAATCATCCAGAGAAACAATCCTTTCAACATATCTAGGAGGCAAGTCCTTAAACCAATCCCTGGCATCACCATCAAAGCTATGTACAAAAACTCTCATACACACATCTTCGTTCTCGATGTCCTGAATCTCTACAAATCTATAAAAGGATGAAAGGTTCTCTTCTATAGTCAAGTCTCCCTCCCCTGTGAATTGGGGCATGTACTTAAGGTATTCTATGGTTGGGAGAGAATTCATAGGCTGAGGTAAAACCAAAGGGGAGTATCTAGCAGTCAATATCTCAGCCATCATGTTCCTATGAGGATTAGCATCTTCCATTTGGACATGAACTGGAGGAGAACCAGGAGGAGATGGAGTTCAGACAGGCGAGACTGGGGCTATGATTCTGGGAGAAAAAGGAAAAATCTAAGCATTATGAGATAAAGATGAGGTGATAGAGGTAACGGAGGTTTCCCCTTCTGTAACTGCAAAAACTCTAATGGGAGGAGAAGTAGTAAAGTGTAGAGTAGGAAAGTCTTCTAAGGTCAAAGCTCTCTCCTTCCACTTCACAACTTCGGGGGACAAAGGGGTGTCAAATATTTCTCCTTGTAATCCAAGTCTAGGAGGGGAGGAATTAACAGGAAAAGTCCCAAAATTTAAAATCCTTGAAACTCCAACAGCTAGTAGAATAGGAGAACTAGAAGTAGTTAATGGATTTTTTAAAGAAATATCATGTAGATTACTAGAACCGCCTGGTACAGCATTTGAGGTACCTTCTTGAGAGGTATTTCCTTTTCTGATAATTTTATTTGGGTCAGCTTCCGGTGTTGCTAGAAGCAACTTCGAAGTGGACCTTGTGTGTATGCCTTTAGGAGCCACAACTAAAACAGTGGAGTCGAGATAGTTGAGTTGCCTCAGTGGAGTCGCCAGGTGAAAGCGCAATCTTCAAAGGTTCTGGTATCTGATGCACCTTCAGAATCAGAAGTTCGTTGTCATTCTACTCAGGGAAAATCTTCAATTCATTCCTAGCAATGACACCAAGAATGTTAGCACTGAAATTCACCCTCAGATTGTCGGAGGATAAGCCCAGCACCCATCATAATGTTTGGTGGATGTTTGATTTATGTGAGTGGAGGTCAAATGGGGAAAACACAATACAGGAGTGATATCAACACAGAACTAGACAAGTAATGCACAAGGAAGTAAGGGCCATAACTAACTTCAATCAGTGAATTGATTTTAAGTATGAGCAGAGGGAATACTTAGTAAGAAAGGTGGAAAAGATTTCTATGGGCATGAGGCCTTCAAGCAGCTTGGAGAAGAAACAATCAGGCTCAAGATCACTCTTAAGCTCAATTTTCAGACACTGAAATATGTCCAAACAACATAGTCACAACAACACAATGATCAAACCTACATCACCATGTAGCTACAACAACTCGACTGGATCCACCATGCTTGAGCCATTCAATGTAAAAGGGGAAAATATCACAAGGAAGCTGACTAAAATTGGTCACGATACCTCTGCAATCAAACCTACATTACAACAGCATAATTGTTAATACTAAGAGGGGGGTGAATCAGTATCAAGCACAATTTAAAAACCTTTTTCAACTTATACTTAAACCATTCAATTATATCCAATGAGAAATAAAAAACAGTATAAGAGTTACACCAATACACCATGCACAATATACAAGAAATAATCAATATTTTTTGTTCAAGGGAAGTAATGACTTCCAAAGGTAGCTACAACTTCCAAATGTAAAGGGAGGGATAAACCTCCAAGAGGAAGATACAATCCTCCAATATCAAGAGAGATTTGAAATCTCCATCCTTGCCCCTTCCTTCCACCCAAGAATATATGAGAGATAACAAAAATTTACATTAAATCATCACCATCAACAAATCATCACATAGAACCTGATAATGCTTCCTGAGACTTCTTCAATTTATGCAATTATTCAATTCTTGGATTACTCTAATCCTGTATATAATATTACTCAATGTATTCTCTAAAACTCCTCCAATTTTCACTCCTTGAATCCTCCCCAAAAAGAAGTTATAGAAAGAATGGTAGACTTTATTCAATTCTGGTCTATTCAGGAGACCGAACTTGTACAAAATGCCCCGTGCTCAATAATTAAAATCCAATTCTGAAGCTCACAAAAAAGAGACTAAAGTCCATACTCTTTCCAATTAAATTTGTCCCACTTCATTTGGATTCTCGATGACAAAGTTATGATTGTTTTACTCGGAACACCTTTTATTGACTAGCTTCAGGACGGGTCACACACCCTATCTTCCACAGAGTGTATCTATATAATTGTAGAGAATCAAGAGCTGAATTTTTTACAAGAGGTACCTTGATATGTATTCTCAATACCATATCGATTTCACCATCTGAATCATTATAGAAAAAAAAGTTATAGAAACAATGGTAAGATGACCTGAAAATAACATACCTTAGAACACGTCACCAAAAGACTTCATCCTCCCTTGAAATCCGGCCTTCTTTTCTTCTTATTTCCTATGAAATTCGACTTGTATCAAATGAATGTATAATGATGTTTATTTATACCATTTATGTCACTTCCTTTTAACATTAGGGCCGACCTG
>SNQJ01S0046094.1:1966-14344 GCA_010110895.2 Picea sitchensis | reverse complement strand
TGCCAAAGTACAGAATTCAAGACTGTAGGTGATGCCAGCTGTCCCGCCTGAGAAAGAAACCGGGACAGCATGGCATCCATGTCCATGTGTCACACTGAAGACAGAGTTTAACAAAAATTGACAAAATTGACGTCCTGCCCGAAGGAAACCAGGACTCATGGTCTCAGCATGCAAGCTGGTTATTCTATCTATTGCTAATACTAACTCATAACTAGCTAGTAAACGGCAAAGACTGTAATGACAAGACAAAGACCAGAAACGTATTTGAATCATGAGGGAACCTCTGAGCCAAGCCTATTGATCTAGACCTCGGCGTGCCTCCAACGCACCGGGAACGTGTAGGTGCGTGCGCAGGTCAGACATTGCTTTTTGGTCGATGCTCTGGAGTGTGCCGCGAAGAACATGTCCATCCTCTGATCCAGGCGTTCCAAGCGGAAGATTTGGTCATCCAGCTTGTGCCTAATTTCATAGACCAGATCGATATATCCCCAGTCAGCTGCCGGTGTCTACTTTTCTCTGGTATCCTCATCCTCGTCCTGTGCTAGCTGTCGTCCGCGCTTGCTGCCTTCTCCCTTCTCCTTGTTGGTAGGCTCTGGGGGAGCCTCCTCTTACACGTAGCAGGGGGTGTAAGGTCTCTCTGGGTTGGCCTCAGTGGTGTCGGACACCTTGCATTCATAATGACCTTTGCTGTGAGTGTCCAAACGTGCATTCGGGTTTCGATTATCTGGTGTGATGTACAGAATATGCCCGGGAGGGCTTGGCGGGCCAGCTTCCGGTATAACCTCCTCCACATATGCCATTGGAGGCGAACATGGTCTGGTCTTCCTCCTCCGGGCTGCAATCGCCATAGCTCACTCGAAATTGTTCTTTCATTTGCGTCGAAACTCTGTCGCTTCAAATTTTTCCTTTCGCCTGCGCCAAGACTCCTCCGAATGCCATGCCGCTCCCCGGCGTGACCTCCCTCGGATTCGGAGCATGACAGGATCACTGTAAGGAGATTGAGTGCCTAACCAGTGCAGTCGCCTCACCAGAGAGGAAGGAAGGAGGCCACCACTGCTCTGGTTCGGCTGCGTGACCAAAGCTTCCTGGAACAAAATCTAATACGAAGTCGCTGCTTGAACCACTAACGTTGATGTGAACACCACCGCCATTGTAATGGCATTAAACCTTGGTATTAATCGCTGCTGCATAGTGCTCTGGTGAGGGGTACCCTTCGCTTGCGCGAGGGGCCTCATCATGAAGGTTCTCCTGCTCGGATTCATGTGGTTTAATGGTGGAGGTATTGTGAGCCAGTAGATGCATTAATGCAGCGTCCCGGCTCGCTCCCACATGTCTCTAACGCGCCACCTGTCACCCCATCCGAGGTAATAATATTAATAGTTATCAATATGAGTTTACTATTAATAATAATAGTTTAACTATTATGTCTAACATATATTTAAATTATTATCAAATGTATTTAACCACTTTAAAATATTAAAATATCCATTAATAATGTATGGGTTAAATAATTTAAGTACATGTTAGCCATTTTATTTATTGTACAGGATATTAAATTATAATATAATATAATTTATAATACTAACGTTCAATCATATATTTTACAAGAAAATGGAAACAAAAAAATTCAAAAATTATAAATAATATAATTTATAATGATTGTGTACATAAACACCTTAACTAATTTTTGGTTTGGTTAAACTTATTATATATATAGATAATTATATCACTGAAATTAAATCTAATTCCAAAAAGATGATGATGATGATGATGATGATGATGATGATGATGATGATGATGATGAACAACAACATCCACTAAGACCGAATTGGTCTATCGGACCTTAAGAGGGTAAGTGATTACTTGCGATTCTTTAGAATTTTTTTTCTGTGCTTGAAAAACATTAAGAGAAGATTTCCAAGATCACCATACTTTTGTTGAGTTAAGAGGTTAGTAAGGTTGGTAGTTTGACAAATATTTTGAAAATGAGATCTAATATGGGTATAGGCTAGACAATCTAAGAGAAAGTGTTTTTCATCTTCAACCTTCTTAGTGTAAAAAAGATGACACACTCTTTCATCCCATGGCGTTTTAGGAATTGACCAACACCCGGTTTCACTCTGGAGCTGGTGAGAATTTTTTCTTATCTTAGCAATGCTTATTTTTTCTTTACACTTTAAAAAACAGATAGATAATTTTGATCTTCTAGATTAGGGTCGATTACATCTTTATAATACCTTAATTTTCTTTTTTCCTCTAACTCTTTATCACACCACATTTTCTCCCTAAATTTTGATTTGATGTTTTTTTTAATAGTATCTTTAGCCATGATTCCCCAATATTTTATCCAATAACGAGCATCTTTATGCCATCGTCTCTTGAGTTGATGGTGGCTATGCCTTAATTTTGAATCAATTTTAGTAAGCCTCTTGTCTTCCATGTTGTTTAACTTGTTCTTATAAATTAGGTATCTAGTCATAGCCATGCTCTCAATGGGGGAGATAATTTTTTCTAAGAGGAGGATGGGACAGGGTGTATTTCCTTTAATTTTGAGATTATATGTTATAAAATTTTCTCTATCTTTCTACAGGATTCACGAGAGTTACCATAGCTCCAGTGTAACATACCCGACCCTCCAGAGACCAGGTAATGCTACCACATGGAATTTACAGATTATATAAATATATAACATGCATTTTAATCAAATTAAAACAATTAACATAGAATTACTGCTACCATATAGATGCAATTGATATTAACAGTAAGCCCACATGCAACAGAACACATGATAGATTTCAAGTAACTCAAACATGCATAAAATACATAACTAAGCACATAAATGATACTTATCTTTTAGTTGGAGTAAATCCACCAACTGCGTGTAGACCTTCAATGAATCTCCCAACCTTGGATGGTGCTGCTCATAACTCTCAGTAGTAGGTCACCCCCGAGATGGGACTAAACTCCTTCGGGCAAGGGAATTCTAGGCTTGGCAAGGACAACAAGGAAGTTTCACAAAACAATAGGAAGGATCTTTTATCCTAGGAGCCACTTACACCCAAATCTCATGGACCCTCATTCCCCACATGCCTGCTCCACCCCAGAAGAGTACACCTTCACTACTACAATTCCATCATCCAGTACAACTCCTTTACCTTGGGCTTCAACAACAGGCTAGACCAGAAGTCTCAGAGTATTGTAGCTACTACGTGACTCCGTTCTAGGAGAAATCACTTCCCAACAGACTCTCTCACCTAGGAGAGATGCTCACAGGCCTGAAAACCTACTTCTTCAACACAACTTCTAAGCAATACTGTAACAACATTCGGCTAGCATACGGGTGACAACAGCAACAGGAAACAGTTACAGAAACCGAAAATGGCAATGACTAGACGTTAAGACACAACACAGCTTAGAAAAAAAATGGCAGCAACCCAAAATGGTTCAGGTATAGACTCAGATATGTAAGAGCGGATAGGCTAGGTTCACATGACAAACAGGTTGAATTTTCCCTCCCCGAAGGTTTTCTCATATGTGTGAGGTTATGCAGAGGGAAGACGTAGAGGCCATACGACGAATCGAGAATTGGAAAGCGAACTCCCTTCCCATGATCATTTTTTTTCAACTGTGTGTACCATGCATAGGTAACCAAAGGTCGACATTCAAGGTCAATGAGTTCAGGCAGATGATGGAAGAATGGACATGACAAACTCAGGTGGAGGATGGCAGAATGACCAGTGAAACCCCCAACACAACTGATGCTTCATCTTTTAATTGCATGAGCCCAAGTCGACACTTGTCTTCCTAGAGATGCATACACTCCATTTGTCTTATGTACCCTTTCTAAGAACTTAGTATAAAAAAAAATATCATTTCCACCTTAGTGTTCAGGAATTAATATTAAATTATTATTCCTCTAGAGATAATCCCCCTAGTTTAGCCACTAGGCCCACATACTTATCCCCCTCCCTTTACCAACCTTGTGGAATATTAGTCCCTCATCACTCTTTATCCATGGTCGGTCTACACACAATGATGTTTTTATATTAAAAAAGTGCACAATTACATGTATAAAACATGCTCCAGGCCTTTAACACCTAGTCTCTCCAACCTACTTGCACATAATCTTACCAACTTACGATTTCTCAGCTCACTGGCCTACAAAACATGTTTACAATACAAAGATATAACTGGGGCTCATCCTAGGGGTATAGCAATCCCCTCCCTTTATTTTTTCACTTTCCTTAGTCCAACTTACTTACACATATATAATTTAAAATTTCCTCAAAAAATCCAAACCTTAGCTATTGGAAGCCCATTATCCAGCTTTACTTTTAAGAACCAATTCTAGTATCCATACTGCAACTAAAAATCAATTTCTCTATTCCATAGAGTTTCTTTAGGAAAGCATTCAGCTTATTGTTCCTTGTTACATGCTTCAATTAAACCTCATTGAAAGGACTGAATGGTTGTAGATCCACGATGTTCCGTCCATTGATAAACTCTCAGCAGTGTTATGACTCCACAGACGTAAACACTCTGCTCGTACACCTAGTCATTCAAAAGAAACATTAGAACATACATGCAATATATATATATAGGCAATTTTAATAACATTATAACTTGTATACGAATTACGAGATACATAACATACAATGAATAGAGAATTGATACTTATCTTGTGATTAAGAAGACTTCCATATCAACATGGTATAGGCCAAGGTATCAAACCCCAAAAATATTCCAACCAACGGCCTCTCTTCTCCACATGCCTGTCCCACCCCAGGAGTGTGCACCTTCAATTTCACACAGTCCATCGACTATTACACCTCCCTTTCCTTGGGCTTCGACAACAGGTCAGACCGAAAGTCTTAGAGCATCGTGGCTCAAGGAGTTCCAGTTGCCCTCAAAGGTCTCCAATCGACATCTTCCCTGAGCTATTCTTTGTAGTCAACATTCCACTTTAATCAACATCATCTCATCTACATCACCCACATGCAGTTATGATGAGAGAACATAAACTAATTCATTTAGGAACTCCAAAATAGTTCAAAAAGAAATTCAACTTTTTCCCCAAAACATGAAATTCCATTTCATAATTCTTCTCGGTTGTTGACATGTTAGGAATGCAACCTTCCTTGTGGTTTTCCACAAGCACCAAATTGCATACCATTTTCGTACAAGGCTTCATCTTGCATACTACCAACAATTGCTAGTATTTCCTGTACATCATAATTCAATTGCAATATGTACAAAATATTATGCAATGATCTTAGAATTTCCTGCACCTAGCAATTCAATCACAATTACCGAACAATTAATAAACTATAATGACTCATCATTCTATGCATATGCATGTTCATAATTAATAACAATAAGTTCATTATTTCTTCTTCTAAACAAAAAAATTTCCTGTATTCAATGCTCATGTGACTACTTGAATTGCAACTTTCGTGTTTCAATGTATAGAAACTCCTAAAATGTCCTCATCTTCATGAGTTCACAACATTTCAGATGTTAGTAACAATTATTTCAATGCAATAATATATATGCACGTACTTATAAAACACATTCAATTATTGCATTTAGTATAAAATTCTGTCACTTATCATGCATGAGACAAATTCTCAATGCATACTTATTCAGTGCACCTTGCATTGAATTACATAATGCTTCATCTCAGTCATGTATCTCTCCATCCATAAGTTGGAATTCTGGCCAATGTGTTGACACATTCTCCACACACTTTCTATTGTCTTCCCAATTAATTGGATTCCTTCCTTTTCAACCCAAACACTACACCAAGAGTATAATTATGTGGTGTTCATTAGTGTTAGAAAAAAGGTTCCAGTCTAAGTTTTATTTAAAGGTAGGAATCTTTTAGTGCCTGTGTGGCTCATAACCTTTCCATATCCAACCATGTCCTAGTCTCATACATGACTAGTTTACTGGATTTCATTCTTATAACAAGTTCGTATATTTTAAATCTTTGGTTATTACTCCATAACCAAATTAACATGACATTTTACTATGCTAGTGTGTGCATTCAAAATATAAAAAAAAAGATTTAAATTAATACAGGCCTCCAACCTTTACCACATCCAGTGGTAAGAATTCAATAATATAATCATGTGATTTTATAAAATAACTTTGGCTAAGGAAATTCTTACCTAAATTTTCTTTCAATAATTATGCAAAAAGAGTAATAAAAAACTCATACCTGCATGACTGGCATTAATAAATTTTATACTACTTGAATGTTTGATGGAAGTAGAGGATTTCATGCTTCTTTTATCAAAATTATAACCAACACTTCAACTCTCTGTTGCTCCCCTCCTTATGCAACAACATCACCAACAACACTTGCAAACATGCAAGCATTCTTTCCTCTGGCTAACCCAACAAGCCGTAATAGACTTGTTGCCAAAGAAATTGCATCGACTTATTTCTCCCTGTAAAACTTTTCCTTGTTGATCCCAAAAGTCTACAATTATTCCCAGATTCCTAAATCTTCTTGTGCTCTCATCTCAATCATTGTACATGACTATTTCTACACTGAGCACTTTTGACATAGTTCCCCTACCTCAGCGGGGTTCGTTGACCTCCCAGTCAAAGGATATTTCCAAATGTTGAGTCGGATTGACTCTTCAGGCCTTTGCTAGATCCCTATTAATCTTACATAGGTTCCTTTTTCTTCTATGTGCAAGTCCTAATAGACCCGCGGGCTATTCCCGTGTGCTTCCAAAACTCCATGTTTCAGGTGTTAGCCCATTTTTCATTAGCCCTTTCCTCCATATGACCTTGTGCTAAGGCCTCATGGAAAACTATGATTGCGGGTATGGGAAATAGTGGTTTTAGGCCAACCCACTTTTCACCCTGCATTTCACCTCCAACTGCCACACATCACTTTGTTAAAACCATTGTATAAATTGTGGCCCGCTCTCATATTTTTAACATATGAGCAAGTTTTAGCCCCGCAATCAAGCTCATCCATCGATCTCCAATCCCTTAGCGATGATCCACGATCAATGAATATTATCTATCCTTTCCCTGCCTCTGGCCAATTGTCTAATCAATGACTTCTTTTTTTTCATGCATGATTTAAGATCTCTGTGATCTTTCGAGAAGTAGCTCCCTTCCAAATCAATGACTAAAGTTGATTCTGACTCTTCGACCTTGGGAGTTTCAACTCTCAACTATCTTCTTTTCCTCGTATGACAATCTTCTAGAGTGGAAGATCTATTGACACCTGTCCTCAACAATCAGACTGTTTTGATGAACTCTGGCTCTCCAACATTTGGGCGTTCTCAAGTCTCTACAAACAAAAATATCCGGAGTGAATTTCCTTGGAGTGACAGATTATCTTCCACGCATCCTCTCCAAACCAATGACTCTGATTCTATTTGGGACTTCAACTCTTTCCGACTAAGACCAAATCAACAGTCCTTCGACCTCCTCGTTGATCAAGGATCGATATCTCCTTCGAGACTTTCATGCTTTCATGCTCTTCTTTCCTCTGGAGTGCTCCATACCCGAAGTTCCAGATCTGGCTCCACACATCCAATTTCAGATCAATGACCAAGATTTACTTCATTTGTTTCTCCTCCTCCTTGTCCACAAACTTCCCAAGTTTTGGATATTACACCACCTGTCCTCCTTGACAATGGATGGTCCCAAATCACTTTGGGACTTCAGGACTTTGACAAGTCCACTTCTCATGCGCACAGAAGGCTTAATTCTTCTGCGCTTACCTCTAGATCCAACAATTGTTGGTCCTTCGCGCTCAGACCTAATAGATAGGATCCGTTCCTCTCCTCTGCGCTTCCTTTGTTTTGTTGGATGCTGATTTAGTGGTCCAGGCTCATCCCCACAACCCTTATGATGGTTGTTGTCACTCCTCCTCCTGATCTTTTAACTTCTTTGGCCTTGAAAGATTTTGTCAGTGTTCAAAGGCTTCCGCCTTTGACCTTTCTCTTTTGAGTCCGCCTCCCGGATCTAGTCTTCTCTCTTGTAAGTGTTATCTCTTATGAGCTTTAGGACTTAGAATGAGTATGTATCCCATGCAATACTTGTGTTATCTATTCTGAGATTTTTGGTTTACTCAGTCTCCTAAGGGTCTCGGCCCTTCTGTTTCCTTTCAAAGGAAAACTTCATGCCCTCCTGGCAACCTTCTTCTCAAAGAACTCATTGTTGAGCATTTTCTATAGAGTGTTCAACATATGTGTGAGTATCTTCCTGTGATACTCTTCTCCCTAAAATCTACAAAGAGTTCTCTCTGTGCACACTTGCACTCACTCAATGCCCGCTTGTAAGATCCCTACAAACTTCTCAGTGACTCTATCTCTCTCTAAAATCAACACAAAGTTCTCCTTATGCACTCCTTGCACTTCTGTTGATGAAGGTTCAACGATATATCTCCTGACATTCTCTGAGGTGAAATTACCTCTATCAGCGCACTCCTTGCGAACAATGTGAACTCCTTGCACTAGAAAACTCAAAGAAGAGAAACAATTGAAACTTATTCAATAATTCACCAGTTTACGCATTCAGACCAATCTGATTTAAGAACACATTAAGATTTAATTTTATTTTTGAGCTCTTCTCTTCTTTGTAATCATTTTTGGGTAGTAGCCCCTTTCTCCTAGTCCCCAATACATGTTATCATGGGCCATCACCAAGTGCTAGATCACTATGTGCTTACTTGGGCCTTCGACTTCGAAAGTTTTCAAAGCACAACATAACAAAGCCTCTGAGTTCCGAATTACCTAACTCGCGAAGTAGACTAGATCAATAATCCACATCTACTCAACATCTAATGACTGACACTCACTATGGAACCTCAGGTGTCTAAGTTCCGGGACTTCGGGTCTTCGGGACTTTAGAGCTTTAGAGGATCTCTCATCCAAACATCCGAACTATTAATCTCTGAGAATTCCCAATCACCTTTGGTGATGTCATTACGTCACATCACTTAACATTTTCCAATTGCGGGGGAATGAAATAGTGGTTTTGAGCAACCCTCCTTTTGTTCCATAATTCTTTTGATGCTGACATGTAACCCCTTGGTGAAACTGCGGTTTGTATTGCGGGACCGCCTTAGAAAATTAACTCCCATGCAACTTGGGTCCCCACAATGCCTCCTGGTTGTTGATCTCGATGTATCGTGATCAATGCCAGTGTGGGTCCTTCGACGTTTGCCTTCATTATGTAACCTCGAGTCCCACTAACCATGCTCATACAGAGTGCCATGTGGTGTAATACTAGCGGATGACTCATGGCCAAATCAGATGGGTGTCACACGTCACATTCCATATGGCATTTCAATCTTCCATGGGTTCAGAACCCACTTATACGTGGCACACAACCGATGTGTCCACGTCAATTCAAGTGACATCATCATGACTCACTACTTCGAATCTTCGGGAGATTTCACCATTCACTACTATGTTTGACCTTTTAACATTGGCTTGATCCAACGATCGATCTCTCCTCCCCAGATCTACGATGTAGATCCACTTTGTGACTTCAAAGATTTGTTCTTTGACCTTTCTATTAATCTGCATCAACTTCATCGAATTCGCGAAGTCCGAAGGATTCCAAGTTAACCTTTCTGTACCCTCTCTAGATCTGACGATCGTGAAGGATTTCCCTTCCTTCCGAACAGATCCTATGACACAGAACAAACTCTGTTACTCTACAGATTTCCAAAGGAATTCACGGCTAACTGCCTCACAACATTACCAGATCTGACGGTCATGAAGGATTCTCCTTCTCCTGAACATATCCTAAGTTCCACATTACCTTGTAGCCCAATACCACTTCTATTGTGGTTTTACGACACCACTATTCCTCCTGAGCTTTGTAACACAGTTAATGTAATTTCTTGGAACTCAAGAAGGTTCTGAGGTTAGAAATTGGTCCTCTAGACACAATTTTCTCTTGAACCTTGGTTGGAATGACCACTTATCCAACCCATTCAGGCTCAGTGTTGAAACCTTGGGTTTGAACTTGAGTTTTGTCCATTCTGACAACAATTTTTTTCCGAAAATTTTTCTTCAACTAAAACTAACATAGCCCATCTAGTCTCAGTGTCGAAACCATGCTCTGATACCAATTTGTAAAATCCCGGACCCTCCAGAGACCGAGTAATTCTACCATGAAGAATTTACAGCTTATATAAATATATAACATGCATTTTAATCGAATTAAAACATTTAACAGATAATTACTGCTACCATACAGATGCAATTGAGATTAACAGTAAGTACACATGCAACGAAACACATGATACATTTCAAGTAACCCAAACATGTATAAAATACATAATTAAGCACAAAAATGATACTTATCTTTTAGCTGGAGTAAATACACCAACTGCATGTAGACCTTCCACGAACCTCCCAGCCTTAGACCACACTTCTCATCACTCTCATAAGTAGGTCACCCCCAAGTTGGAACTAAACTCCACCGGACAAGGGAATTATAGGCTTGAAAAGGACAACAAGGAAGTTACAAAAAACAATAGGAAGGATCTTTTATCCCAGGAGCCACTTACACCCACAACTCACAAACCCTCATTCCCCACATTCCTGCTCGACCCCTCGAGAGTACACCTTCACTACTACAATTCCATCGACTAGTACACCTCCCTTACCCTGGGCTTCAACAATAGGCTGGACCAGAAGGCTCAGAGTACTATAGCTGCTACGAGAATCTCTTTAAGGAGAACTCACTTCCCAACAGACTCTCTCACCTGACAGATCTGCTCATAGGCCTGACAACCTGCTTCTTCAATTCAGCTCCTAGGAAATACTGCAACAACATTCAACTAGCAGACGGGTGACAATAGCAACAAGAAATAGTTATGGATAATGAAAATGGCAATGACCAAATGTTAATACACAACACGACTCATACAACAAATGATAACAACCCAAAATGATTTAGTTATGGACTCAGCTCTACAAGAGCAGATAGGTTGGGTTCACAAGACACACAGGTTGACTTTTCCCTCCCCGATGGGTTTCTCAAATGTGCGAGGTTATACAGAGGGAAGACATAAAGGCCAAACGACAAATCAGGAATTGCAAAGCGAACTCCCTTCCCATGTGCATTTTTCTCAACTGTGCATAGGTAACCAGACGTCGACGTCCGAGGCCAATGAGTTTAGGAGGAGGATGGAAGAATGGACAGGACGAACTTAGGTGGAGGATAGATAAATGACCAGTGAACCCCCCAACACAAATGACACTTCATCTTTTAACTGCATGAGCCCAGGTCAACACTTGTCTTCCTAGAGTTGCATGCGTTCCATTTAGCCTACGTCCCCTTTCCAGGAACTTGGGATAACAAAAACATATCATGTCCACCTTAGTCTTCAGGAATTAATATTAAATATTATTCCTCTAGAGGTAAGCCCCCTAGCTTAGCCCTTAGGCTCACATACTTAGCCCCTTCCCTTGCCCAACCTTGTGGAAGATTTGTCCCCCATCACTCTTTCTTTGTGATCGGTCTACACACAATGATGTTTTTATATAAACAAAGTGCATAATTACATGTACAAAACATGATACTAGCCTTTAACACCTAGGCTCTCCAACCTACTTGCACATAAAATTACCATCTTATAATTGCTCGGCTCACCAACCTACAAAACATGTTTACAATACATAGATATAACTGGGGCTCGTCCTTGGGGTACTACACCGAGACTTCACATCCATAAAGAATAACATGTCTAACAAGATTCTCAAAGAGGAGTTTCTTCTTATCCCAAATCCAAAGATCGATTGATTTACAATTGTTTTCAAGGCCATAATAAGCTTTCCATCCCCCAATAATCCTTTTCTCAATGCTATAATTCCAATTGAGCTTGTGGTGAATATCAATTCCAAGATGTTTGTATGAAGTCACTTCCTCCAAGTTGTTTTTTTCATATACAAAGGTATCATAAGGGATGTTTTTGGATTTAATAATCATGACCTTAGTCTTATCAATATTAACAGTCATACCCATATTGGAGCAAAAATCCTTGAGGATTCTTAGTTGGTTTTGAAGATTGTTAGAGTATATACATAATATATCAAAATCTAAATATATATTATGTCTCATATCACATGCTCCCCATTTTTTCAACTACTAGAATAGATATATGAATTAAAGACATTCATACACCACTCAAGCAACTTACAAGTGCACGATTCAATGGATTTATTTAATAACAAACATATCTCTTAACTGTTATGAAATGTATATAATTTATATACAAACAAGGGGGTCTCATACACCAATTTGGTGTGGCTTGGCCATAACCTTAAAACTAGATGATGATGATGATGATGATGATGATGATGATGATGATGATGATTATTATTATTA
>SNQJ01S0046093.1:21076-49728 GCA_010110895.2 Picea sitchensis | reverse complement strand
TAAGCCATAAATTGATTTTCTATATCTTAGGCCATGTATCATCTGAGGGGAGGGCGAAATGTTGAGCTAGGAGGGAGTAGGATTCCTTCAAGTTGAGGAGACCAGTTGTTTGATAGCCCCATCAGAGTTTGTATGGAAGAAAATAGAAAACTATTTTCCTTTGCAGTAAGTTATTTTGTAGAGAGACCAGGTGTTGACAATTGCCAAGAGGTGCCTTAAAGAAAGGAAAGCTGGATTGGAGTGGAGATTGGGTAGATGTTTCCTTGAGATTGTTGGAGAGGTGCCTTAAGAGAAAGGAAAGATGGATTGGAGTGGAGATTGGGTAGATGTTTCCAAGAGTTATCCAAAAATAGAGATGATTTATCATATTTTTATCTCCCATAAGTTATTATCCTGGATCAATGATTTGTTTTTCCATGTCATGTTCCAAATTATGGAACCTGGATTTGTTTTTCCATGTCATGTTCCAAATTATGGAACCTAGTTAAGATAAGTACTAACATTAATATGTAATCTTTATGATTAACATTGTGAGCATATTTGTATTGTGAGAGCTTGCATAGAGCTCTCCTTTATTTTGAAGCTATCTCCACTAAGTCCTGGCACCCACTAAATTGTTAAGAATTTTATGGTCTCTTAATCCCAGACCCCCCTCGAGCTTGGGGAGAAATATAGTGTTCCAGTCCACTTATTAGTCCCTAGCGTAGGAATAAAGGGACTATAGCCATCGATAATTCATTGACCTTGTATTACTTTGTCCTTTGACCACAAATATTTCCATATTATCTATTGCTAGAACGAGGGAACTAAAATCATCGATTTTTATGTAATAAAAAGTACCATATATGTCATGATATGATTGGACAATGGATTGGAGGTCTTATTGTCGGCTTCTCTATTCCCAATGTTATATATGTTGGCGTATCCAAAGTATTTGATCATATATCGTATTTTTGAATCGTATATTTTCTTATGCATTGTTGGAAGGTGGATTAATGCTAGCATTAGTTAGAATGTTTTCCTTAGCATTTTCCGCGAGATAAATTTATGCCATTGTTTGATATGCTAACATATCCAAAGCTTGTCCTTCGAATAGATTCTCTACTGTTCGAACTATTGTTACATAAATTACAGTAAAATTATTTTGCCATTCCATTTTTTCTTAAATTTTTAACAGAATTAAATGGTTACCTAATAGGTTTGGCAGCATTGAATGGCAGCATTGAATGTTTACTTAGCAGGCCTCTTACAATACATTTTCTTCCATTTTTTTATTTTATATGCAATGTTCTCTGCAGTGAATTTGGGCAATATTGTGTTTCAACGACATTGTTTCTTCACTGGTCCATGCTTGCTTCTTGCATCTCCACTGATTTATTATTTATCTCTTGTTGTTGTTCTTGTTTGTTTGTTCGTCTGGTTGCATTTTGCATGTTTGGGGTTCTTCAACCGCGATTAGAACTGCGGAATTCCTGGTGGACTGGTTGTTGCTTTCTTTGTTCAGTGGATGTTATTTATTGTTGTTTGATTCAACTTTGCAGGGTTTGGGTCCTGCGGCTGCAGCTGGGCCTTTTGGTGGTTCTTAATTGGTTTCTTGTTTGTTTCTTTCTCTTCTTTGCGTAAGGTTTGCAATGTTGGGGTGCTACATCCACAGTTGGATCTGTTGTTACATTGTTTTGCAGTTGACTTCCAATAAAATACTATTCAGATAAAAGAACATACAAAAAATTGCATTCGATGTAAATTGCATATGTTCGTCTTGTTGCAATTTTCACGTTTGGAGTTCTATAACCATGATTGGAACTGCATCATTCCTAGTGGGTTGGTTGTTGCTTGCTTATTTCTTCGCTAGATGTTTTTTATTGTTGTTTGATTTGAATTTGGAGGGTTCGGGTCCTACGGATGCATTTGGGCCTTTTGGTGCTTCTTAACTCGATTGTTATTTGTTTATTTCTGTTGTTTGCCTAAGGTTTACAATGTTTGGGTGTTTCATCCGCAGTTGGATCTATTGTTACATTGTTTTGCAGTTGGCTCCCCATAAAGTACGATTAAGATAAAATAACATACAAAATTTTGCAGTCAATGTAAATTCCTTCTCTTCCACCTTCAACCAGAGTTTGTCAGCCTCAAACTATATTTCATAGTTACTGATGTTTTTTCCACGGTTTATGTCTTACTCTGGTTTCATAGTTATGAGAATAAGTTTTGTTGTGTGAGTGATATAGTTGTTCTCTCCCTTTTTTTTCCACATGGAAGGTGTGTTTCTTCTTCTATACTTTCTCACCTTTCTGTGCTCGGGGGTTCCCAATGTGGCGAACTGACAAATCGTCACTGACCGAACGTCATTCATTTGCATACTTAGCAAATTTTGTGGACGCGGCTTCACGGATAGGTGTTATCGAACTATGATAGCTTGTGTTCGGTGTATACATATTGCACCCAGAACTTATGTTCTCTACAATTCGACCCTGCACTCCTCGAACTTGCAAACGTGCCTCTTCCTACGATGAGTTTGTTTATCTGACCTACATTTCCATCTGTAGCCGATTTTTCAAAGTTTGGCGGGTTGACGCCTTTTCAGGTTCAGAAAATTTTAAGAGCATTTGTCGCTCCCCTCCATCCCTGCTACCTTTTTCCATTCCCTATAGACATTAATTATTCTTTCAAAAGTCACAACCGACCAGACAGGTTCAGAAATATTGCCTTTAATAAGAGGAAAGATTGAGGGCATCTCCCATTAAAATGAATAGATTGACGAATATTATGGGATCTGGTAATTTCTTTTGCCTGCATTTTGAATTTGCAAAAAAAATAAAAATGTATTGGATATTATAGTTTTTTAAAGGCTTCATCATAGTAACAGTCCAGTACCATACTAGCTCATTGTCATCCATGAATGTGTCACCCACAGAGGCCTTGACGTCATGTCTCTCTTTAAAATTGTGCATATGTTAGATGTCATATTTGAGAATCTGTTCGGATATGGGAATGTTAATACATGGTATTAGTCATTATTCAACTTACGTATTCGAAAAGATTGGCATTAATAAGAGAAAATATCGAGAACATCTATCATTAAAATGAATTAACCCAAAATCTACGAAAGATCATACTGTCATCCTCCAACGTTGCTTTTAAATACCTATTGGCATTTCTCTCTATCATCAAAGAGTTGGGATTTAGGGTGTCTTCATTCTAATGTTCTTCGTCATGGACATGTAAGACAACTTAGATATGCGATTGAGGCCCAAATGAAAGAACAAAGATTTTTTTTATGTGACGTGAGCTTTGAGCCAAAAAATAAACTCTGTTATCCAATGGAAACTCAGATCCGGGGGGGAGAACAATATCTTTTGGTTGGTGTTCTTCCCATATTTGGTTCTTTGGTTGATTGAAAATCCTTCTTGGAGATTTTTTTTTTGATCTTCTTTGTTTTCTTGCTAGGAGTTGTAATGGATTTTCAGGTCATGTGCAAAATTCTTCTTCATTGAAGTATATAGTTTCTTCCAACAACACAGATTTGGAAATCATATCAAATTCTGCAGATCACACAACACTTTGTCTTCATCAGGAGCGTCGCACTTTCTGTGGCTTGAAAAGTGAGATGTGATATTCGTAAATGACGTGAAATATAACTCCATTTGTGAATGTACTCAGAAGCAGGTAACATAAACTGTCTAGGTGGATAAAAGGGCATATTATCAGTACAAAAGTTTCTATTTAAAAGTTTGTTGAGCTACTTCTCGGTGTGGTAACAGACTTTACAGAAAGCCATGTTATTTGTCAAAGTTTGTTTGCTTTCCTCTGGATGTAGTTATAGACTCCACATATTTGGCGTCAACTACGAACGTTCCAGACCTTTTTGTGGGCCATCATATCTGCCACCACTGTGACGAAATATATTGACGCAAATGGCCACCCAGGGCACGTCTGCTACCACCAGGACCTTCTCCTTCACTGGCCCGAAGAGATGAATTACTCTTCTGATCCCTTATAGAGACTTTTTCGCACCCACATAATGCTCTCCTGACGATCTCCTTTTGCCTATCGGAGAATCGGACCTCGCAAGATTTCGAGTCCTGCACTCGGGTCTCACAATTCCCGAGCCCCGATACCTAATCACCCATGCCTCTGTGCTCCTTGTCGGGAAATCACTCGTTGGGAAATCGGCTCTCACGTTGTCGAGAATCAATGCTCTTGCGAATCCCCGATTCCCGATCTCCGATGGTACTTCTGTGACCCTTAGCCCCCCTCCAGCTATTCTTTTTCAATGTGACCTGTCAATCCACAGGACCATGGTCCTTCACCCCTATCTGGATTTCAGACTTCACAGGATTGAAAAGCGTGGAACTTACGTTCGCGGGATCTCTGATCCTCGACTTCCTATGCCACCTATCCTTCTTTATTGCGTTCTATGGCCCATGCTCTAGTCGATGATTGTCGAGATATTGCCTCTCGCGACCTAGCAATCCTTGACACAAATATTTGCAGCTCCAACTCACGAACCTCCGAGCTCACGATATGCCGATGCCACCTGTTGCTGTCTCCCTACAGGGCTGACATCCTGACACCTGTCCCTCCACTGAAATGGTGTGACTGTGGGACCGTCGCATTTTTCAAATTCGTGACTCCTCTGTGATTCTCTTGGCACCAAAAATCCTGAAACGCCAAACCTCGATGTACTTGCAAGCGTTCTCTCTCCTCCACATCACCCTCTCCTCGATACGCTATTGGGTATCACGGGATCGCGATTTCAGTTGTAGCATTTCCTTTGCGTGGGAAAATTTCAAATGCCGAAACCCGACTCTTTGGGATCCTTGGACACATGTCCCGCCAATCAATGGCTCCTACCATGTCGGGAAATCGCAAATCGCGACGTCAACATAAAAGGCTCCTGTCTCCGGAATCCCGATCCTATGATCCACGATCCTTGGGATCCTTTGCCATGTATCCCCACTGAAATCAACGGTTGAGGTTCTTTAGGGAATTCGCGGATCGCGACTTCTTTCCACAAGAGTCCCACGAATACGGAAACCCCGATATCCCAAACTCCGAGTCTCCGGGATCTTCCTCCGTTCCTTGGGCTTAAAACCCTGCGCAACTCTTCTGATATCTAACGGCCTACGGGATTTTGTTGTTTTCTTTAGCGAATCCTGACCGTCGATTCCTCTTCCTGAGGCTATTCTTCATGCAACTTCTCCCGATCCAACGACTCTCAAGATTTCTAGGTGAGATCTAACAACTATCGGTCCTCCTCTCCTATGCACTCCTTTCGACGCTCCCCTGGATGCGACTAATTAATGGTCCAAATTTCCTTTGCTACCGATCTAACGGCCACTTTGCTCTCACCAGAGCCTCCTTATGCTTCGTCCTGCCTTGGGAGACTTTCCAAGGTTCTAAATACCTCGACCTTTGTTGTCTTTCATCTCTGTGAGCTCCTTGACTTCGAACCTTGCCGATGTGCGTAAAAGCGTTGCCCTTCCTGAGTTTCTCCTCAAACCTTTGATGATTTGAATTCTACCTCCTGTAGAGTCTTTACACATGCACCGCGCTTATACCACGCTGTCTCTCCTGAGCTCCTTCGAATGCTCATACCTCTTGGGGGATTTTGTCTTCTTCCCTTCTACCACAGATGGATAATAAAACGGATGCCTTCCTGGCTATCCCGCGACTCACGTGACCTCTGGTTGAGTTTTCAGGTATTCAGTAACCCAGTGAAGACTCTTCCTTTGGCTCTTCCTTCAAATGGCAGAACTCAAAGAATTCCCTTCAACTTGTTCCGTCTTCACAATATCTCTATGCCCTCTTCGCAGAGTGTCTTCCTTCCACAGAACGTTCAGCAGTTCCGGGTCCTTGTGCGCCTATGCACTTTCTCAATGCCCACTTGGCAGAGCTTCTCAGAATCATCAATAATTTTGGTATTAGTTCAACCTCTCAACAGAGTTATTCTTTCTCTGTGCACCACTGTACACACGCTCAATCCACTTGGCAAAGCTCTACAGAATCCTCCAATGATTTTGTCTACAACTGTGTTCTCACCCACACAGCCTTGCCTCCTGAGGTGTTCAGCGACCTCACAGGTCTTCTTCCTAAGTTGATGATTCCAGTCATGTGCCTCAACACATCTTTGTCTGACTCCTCAGAGTTTAGAAGCGGACTCATGCATCAGTATTCAGAGTCTGCAACACTCTATCATGCCCTCCTGACATGAAACCTCAAAGACCCTCAACCTGAAATCAAACACATTCCCTGCAATTGCATGATAACAACACATAAATATAGCATATAATGAACACACACAGACATGCGTATATGACAGAACCTATGCAGGAAAAATTGCTTCTGTATTCTATTAAAATGGCAAATGTCTGTTTGTACAAGGTGTTTTCGAGCTCTCCTCGGTTCTTCTCTTCTCTATCTCCTATCTTTCCTCTACTAACTCAAAATGAGATCTCTAAAATCTCTTTTACCGGAGGGGCTCTTAGCGCTTCCCTCCAGGTCTACCTACTCTAATAAATTACATTCAATGGGCTGTCTAGTCCAGAATCGGATCTAGATCTCAGCCATACACATATTAAATTCCTATCTTATCTACAGCCTGCAAAAAGGCATGGCTCTCCTCGATCACCAGCCTAAGTATTTAAATTACATTCATTACAAATTTAAATGAGGTTGCGCCTCTCTTTTAGCTCTGAATGCGTGCGCGCTGATGTGGCTGGCTGGCTGGATGGATGCGTGGAGAGACGCTCCTGCATCATACTCCACAGTGGAAAAAATCATGAGCTCCTGCTCATGAGCTGCCCTTATAGCTGTTTGGAAATCCTCCTGGATCCCAAATGAATCTGTGGAGCTGTCCGTCCGCTCCATCTTCCTGCTGCTGCTGCTTCCACTGTACTGCTGCTGTTGCTTCTTTCCTTCTGCCCAGCTGCTACTCGCTGGTAGTTTCTGATGACTTCAACATCAGCTGAATGATCTCCATGATCACCTTATCCAACTGCTCTAGTGGTTGGTTTTTCTCATGCAGTCTCCTCAGCTGCAAATTTTTTTGGCACATGGGCAGATTGCTATGATCTCCCATGCCATTTTCTCCTTCATATTCATCTTCATCTGTGGCCTCAAGTTGCCACTTTGCTGCAGACTTCAGTTCTGCAGTCTCCCTTTGACTGACTTGTTGTTCAGTCATCTTCCCTGATAGCTCAAATTCTGCCAGTTCTCTTGCTGGCTCTGGATTGTTCAACCAATCCTCCAGCATCTCTAGCTCCATCTCCCATGGAGTGATAGATCTATTTGCTCGCTCCTCGAATTCCTTTGCTACTAGCTTCAAAGCTACAACGCTCTCAGCTCGTGCTCGTGCTTGGGAAGTCTCAAATACCTGCTCCAATTTCTCTTCTTCCCTGCTGGCAGTCATTGTCAGCTCTAATTTATTTTCGTCAGTCACCTCCAATTCTAATTTCCTTTTGCCAGTCACAGCTGACTGTTCATCTGCTTTTGTTGTATCATTTGCAACAGAATTTTCTACCTCCTCATGGGTAGATGGTAGGAATATCTCAATTCCCCCAATCATCAGAAGATCTCCCATATCTTCCACCTCTGTCAGCTGCATCTGTTGATCCTTTTCCATCTTCTCTAAATTTATGAGACCATTAGACAGTCTCATCTTCTCTATCAGCTCCTTCGTCTGATTGTAACTCACTTCGGAGTTTATGAGACCCACAGATAGTCTCGTCTGCTCATCCCTGCCCACCTGGCAATATGGGATGCTTCTGCTGCTGCTTCCCTGACAGACCATGAGATCAACCAATCCCATCTTCATCAACACTCCTTGCTGAATTGAACTCTCCTCTGAGTCCATGAGACCTCCAGATGGTCCCAAATTCTCATTCCTGCTCACCTGGCAGTTTGGCACGCTTTTGTTGCCCTCCTAGCAGTCTTCAATGCTTCCGCTGCCCTCCTGGCAGTCTTCAAGATCCTACAGTGATCTTTGCTTGTTGCCTGGCTAGCAATGTGAAATTCCCTGGTTGTCCTCATGATAGTCCATGAGATCCTCAGCTGATCTCAACTCGTTGCCCTCATGGCAAATTGGAACTTCTATTCTGCCATCCTGGCAGTCCTTGATATCTTTAGATGATCCCAATTCATTCTCTGTTCCCTTGCCCATATGGCAATTCGGAATTTCTTCTTTTCTGCCCACCTGGCAGTGCTTGAGATCATCAAACAATCTCTGATCATTCTCCTCACCGAGAATGTCTCCAATCTCTGGTTCACAGATGTAAACCATTTCTTCCTCTTCTATGGGCCTGAGGGTTTCAACATACCTCAGCCATCTTCTTAATAGCCTCTGTTGTCTTTTGACCATCAGCTCCCTGAATGGCCATCTCACCTTTTGCGTCTTCATGGGCCACTCATGCACCCATATCGGCTTTTTATTCTGCTGCATATTCATTTCTAGATCCTCCATCTCTCGCTTTATGTCAGCAAGCTCTTTATCCATTTCTGTTGCGCTCATCAGCACTGGCTTCTTCTGTTCAGCATGCTTATGGCGTTCAGTAGCCATCTTGTTGTGTTTATCTTCCTCCTCCTTGACAAATCTGTTGCTGTCACTCTACATCTTGAGTGTGTCCAGCTTCATCCTTACAACCCTGCTGACTGTCTTCTTGATCGTTGCCTACCTGCAAACAATCACTACAGAGTCTCAGTAACTCTGTCTTCTTCTGCCTCCTCTTTTCTCCTCTTGCCTGAAATATACAAACAAGAACTCTCACTCTGATACCACTTGACGCATATCAGAGTGCTTCTCTTCCTTCCTCGCTCCTCTTGCCTGAAATATACAGACAAGAAATCTCGCTCTGATACCACTTTGACGCAAACAGCCACCGAGGGCACATCCGCTACCACCAGGACCTTCTTCTTCACTGGCCTAAAGAGATGAATTACTCTTCTGATCCCTTATAAGGACTTTTCCGCACCCACAGAATGCTCTTCTGACGATCTCCTTTTGCCTATCGGAGAATCAGACCTCGCAAGATTTCAAGGCCTGCACTCGGGTCTCACAATTCTCGAGCCTCGATACCTAATCACCCACACCTCTGTGCTCCTTATCGGGAAATTACTCATCGGGAAATCGACTCTCACATTGTCGAGAATCACTGCTCTTGTGAATCCCCGATTCCCAATCTCCGATGGTACTTCTATGACCCTTAGCCCCCCTCCGGCTATTCTTTTTCAATGTGACCTGTCAATCCAAAGGACCATGGTCCTTCACCCCTATCAGGATTTCGGACTTCACAAGATTGAAAGGCATGGAACTTACATTCGCGGGATCTCCGATCCCCGACTTCTGATGCCACCTGTCCTTCTTTACTGCATTTTGTGGCCCATGCTCTAGTCGATGATTGTTGAGATATCGCCTCTCACGACCTCGCAATCCTTGACGCAAATCTTTGCGGCTCCAACTCACGAACCTCCGAGCTCACGATATGCTGATGCCACCTGTCGCCGTCTCCCTACAGGGCCGACATCCTGACACTTGTCCCTCCACCGAAATGGTGTGACTGTGGCACCGTCCCGTTTTTCAAATTCGCGACTCCTCCATGATTCTCTTGGCACCAAAAATCCCAAAACGTTGAACCCCGATGTACTTGCAGGCATTCTCTCTCCTCCACATCACCCTCTCCTCGATACGCTATCGGGTATCGTGGGATCGCGATTTTAGTTGTAGTGTTAACTTTGCATGGGAAAATTCCGAATGCCGAAACCTGACTCTTCCGGATCCTTGGACACATGTCCCACCGATCAATGGCTCCTACCATGTCGAGAAATCGCAAATCGCGACGTCAACATACAAGGCTCCTATCTCCGGAATCCCGATCCTCCGATCCACGATCCTTGGTATCCTTTACCACGTATCCCCACTGAAATCAATGGTTGAGGTTCTTTCGGGAATTCGCGGATCGTGACTTCTTTCCACAAGAGTCCGACGAACATGGAAACCCTGATATCCCAAACTCCGAGTCTCCAGGATCTTCCTCCGCTCCTTGGGCTTAAAACCCTACGCAACTCTTCTGAGATCTAACGGCCTACGAGATTTCGCTATTTTCTTCGGCAAATCTTGACCGTCGATTCCTCTTCCTGAGGCTATTCTTCGTGCAACTTCTCTCGATCCAACGGCTATCGGGATTTCTAGGTGAGATCCAACGACTATTGGTCCTCCTCTCCTATGCGCTCTTTCTGACGCTCCCCTCGATGCGACTAATTAACGGTCCAGATTTCCTTTGCTATCGATCTAACGACCACTGTGCTCTCACTAGAGCCTCCTTATGCTTCATCCTACCTTGGGAAACTTTCCAAGGTTCTAAATACCTCGACCTTTTTTGTCTTTCATCTCTGCGAGCTCCTTGATTTCGAACCTCGCCGATGCGTGTAAAAGCACTGGCCTTCCTGAGTTTCTCCTCAAACCTTTGATGATTTGACTTCTACCTCCTATAGAGTCTTTACACATGCACCGTGATTATACCACGTTGTCTCTCCTGAGCTCCTTTGAACGCTCAGACCCCTTGGGGGATTTTGTCTTCTTCCCTTCTCCCACAGATGGAGAATAAACTGGATGCCTTCCTAGCTATCCTGCGACTCACGTGACCTCTGGCTGAGTTTTTGGGTATTTAGTAACCCAGTGAAGACTCTTCCTTGGGCTCTTCCTTCAAATGGCAGAACTCAAAGAATTCCCTTCTCCTTGTGTCGTCTGCACAATATCTCTATGCCCTCTTGGTAGAGTGTCTTCCTTCCACAGAACGTTCAGCCGTTCCGAGTCCTTGTGCGCCTATGCACTTGCTCAATGCCCACTTGGTAGAGCTTCTCAGAATCATCAGTAATTCTGGTCTTCCTTCAACCTCTCAATAGAGTTCTTCTTTCTCTGTGCACCACTGTACACACGCTCAATGCCCACTTGGCAGAGCTCTACAGAATCCTCCAACGATTATGTCTGCAACTGTGTTCTCACCCACACAGCCTTGCCTCTTGAGGTGTTCAACAACCTCACAGGTCTTCTTCTTGAGTTGATGATTCCAGTCCTGTGCCTCAGCATGTCTTTGTCTGACTCCTCAGAGTTCAGAAGCGCACTCATGCACCGGTATTTAGAGTCTACAACACTCTGTCATGCCCTCCTAACATGAAACCTCAAAGACCCTCAACCTGAAATCAAACACACTCCCTGCAATTGCATGATAACAACACACAAATACAACATATAATGAACACACACAGACATGCGTATATGACAGAACCTATGCAGGAAAAATTGCTTCTGTATTCTATTAAAATGGCAAATGCCTATTTGTACAAGGTGTTTTCAAGCTCTCCTCGACTCTTCTCTTCTCTATCTCTTATCTTGCCTCTACTAACTCAAAATGAGATCTCTAAAATCTCTTTTACCTGAGGGGCTCTTAGCACTTCCCTCCATGTCTACCTACTCTAATAAATTACATTCAATGGGTTGTCTAGTCCAGAATCGGATCTAGATCTCAACCATACACATATTAAATGCCTATCTTATCTACAGCATGCACAAAGGCATGGCTCTCCTAGCTCACCAGCCTAAGTATTTAAATTACATTCATTACAAATTTAAATGAGGCTAAGCCTCTCTTTCAGCTCTGAATGCATGCGCGCTGACGTGGTTGGCTGGCTGGCTGGCTGCGTGGAGAGATGCTCCTGCATCATATATATTCGAATGTGATCTGCAACATTTGATACACTTGCCATACATGTGTTGATGCGATTTGCAACATTTGATACACTTTCCATACCTGTGCTGGTAGAAGAAGTCATGTACTTCAATAGAAGGAAATTTTGTAGTTGGCTTGGACGTTCCTTCCAATTTACTATAATAAACAAAGAAGTTCAACATACAAATCTTCAGGAAGGATTTTCAACCAATGAGATGATCAAATACAGGGAGAATAGCAGACACAACATACTTGAAATTGTTTTATGTCCCATAGCTAATGTCACACAAAACGACTCCCTTGACTTTGAATTGGGCTTGAATCACATTTCTAAGCTGTCTCGAATGTCAATGGTCAGGAACATTACAAGGAAAGCACCTTAAACCACAAGTTTTCGATGTCGGAGGGAAACTAATACTTAACAAAGAATGGAATGTTGAATAACCATCCAATGCAAGAAGCACATATCTAGAAGAGACAGTCTATTCGAAAAACTGGGATAGATCTAGCTGGCATCACCAATTAAGTCCAAGACCCAAAATTGATATTCAACTCATTTTTTGTGAATAAAGGATTTGATCGTCAATAAAAGTGTGAACAAGCTTCATCGTTGTACATATTTTTTATTGGTCAGCAGCAGACCAAATTGCAATCATTATGGAAAATAATCTCAACTATATTTTGTAACTCATCTTATTTGAATATAGAATATTTGCGGGTTTTTTTTATGGTGTTTTCCAATCTCTGGTATTGCTTTTCATTTTATTTTGTACCTTTTTTTTCCTGTGTGTCGTTAAACATGGAAGACAAGATTTTATTTATGTTGCCCAGTACTTCAATTTAAATAAAGGCTACTATGTTCGTTGCTTGCATTTTACATGGAAGAATAATTTTTCATAAGCCATACTTATGTGGCACTGGACCTATACTTAAAGAAATAAATTTGAGGACCCCTCTTTCTTTCATTCTTTCAGTCCCATAAATAGAATGAATTAATGAGTTACAACAAGGAAACTCAAGTGTTGACACCATGTTCCTGTTCAATATCTTCCATATATTGCAGCTTCTTCTATTTCATAATATCTGTGCATATATACTAATATGAGTACTATTGAAATAAATATAAAAACTTCCTCTTAGCAAAAACTTAGCCAATTATCTGGCCACCGAGTCCCGGGTTTGTGATATTCAACACCTATGTTCTATGTTCCGTCATATACATCTTGCAACCAAAGAGCTTCTGTGATATGCAATTTACGCTTTAACTAATGATAAATCACCTTCTGGCCACCGGGCCCCAGGTTTGTAATATCCAACAACTATGTCCCATGTTCCATCATATACATCTTGTAGCCAAAGAACTTCCATGATCTGCAACTTATGCTTTAACTAGTGATAACTCACGACTGGTTTGAAACAACTATGTCCCCTGTTCCTTCATATACATCTTGTAGCCAAAGAACTTTCCTGATATGCAATTTATGCTTTAAATAGTGATAACTCACCAGGGGTTTGAAAAGATTGGCAATAATAAAGGAACAATCAATTATCCTCTCTGGGATACTTATCCCTTTTCCCCTTTTCTTCTTCCCATCTATTATGGATTGCTTCTTATATACATAGTCTTCTTTCTATCATCATGGGTTCTAGGGTTGGTCGGCTGACATATCTTCATCTCCATCTATATCCTCACATGATGAAACCAATCGACCAATATTCCTTTCCATACTTAGCCAATCTTATGACCGCATTTGTCGGGTTGGCGCTTTCGAACTATGTTGATTTTTGTTGCGTTATATACATCTTGCAGTCAAAGATTTTGCTATTTCAATGAAATTTGAGAACCAAAGAGCATCCTACAAATTGGGAGATGATTTTCATTTGAAACATAATTAATCCATGACTATATATTAGTATGAATACTATTAAAATAAATATCAAAACTTTCTCCATTAATACATATTAGTATGAATACTATTGAAATAAATATCAAAACTTTCACTTGGCCAATACTTAGCCAATTATCTAGCCACTAGGCCCTAGGTTCACGGTAGGAAACACCTATGTCCCCTGTTCTATCATATACATCTTCCAGCCAAAGAACTTTCATGGTCTGCAGTTTATGCTTTTAGTTTGAAAACATTGGCATTAATAAACAGAAAAAATGGATTTCGACTCTCAGATACTTATCCCTTTTCCCCTCTTACCGACCATTGTTCCTTTCCATACTTAGTCAATTTTATGGCCACGGTTTCCGTGTTGATGCATACAAACTCACATTTTCTTCTTTCCCTCTGTTATCTCTTTCTGGATATATACTTAATCTCCTTTCTATGATATCTGGTTCTAGGGTTGGTGGGATGACATGTCTTCATCTCCATATATATCCTCACATGACGAATCTGATTGACCATTGTTCCTTTCCATACTTAGCCAATTTTATGGCCGCAGTTGTCGAGTTGGTGCTTACAAACTCAATTGTTTATTGTTTCATGATATACATATTGCACTCAAAACATCCTTGATATACAATTCCACCACGCATTCCTTGTATACATTAAATTAGTTCAAATTATTTGTCGCTGCCTTCCATCCCCACCAACTTTGCATCCTTCCTAATATACATTATATGTGCTCATACTAGTCACAACTAGACACATTGTATGAAATAATTGGCACCCGCTCCTCGACCATACTCAAATTGACTACCGGACTTCAACATCATCCCCTCTTCCATGTTACACATTATGCATTCAAATGTTTCGAGCTATACAATTTTGCCATCTGGGCCTTGCGTCTTCTAGATAAACCTTGTCACCCTATTTTGGATGCTTGCATTGTCGGGTTCATGAAAACTCCAACTCCTAGTCACTATTTCCTGTTCTTCCCATCCTCCTACTTCTTTCCAGATATGCAACACCAAAGGTTTAATAATAAAAATACATCATACAACAACCCTAAAAATATTCATTAATAAGAAAAAGTCTCGACAACCAACTCAATTGTTTATTGTTTCGTGATATACATATTGCACTCAAAACATCCCTGATATACAATTCCACCACACATTCCTTGTATACATTAAATTAGTTCAAATTATTTGTCACTGCCTTCCATCCCCACCAACTTTGCATCCTTCGTAATATACATTAGTTGTGCTCTTACTAGTCACAACTAGACACATTGGTATGAAAGAATTGGCACCCACTCCTCGACCATACTCAAATTGACTACCGGACTTCAACATCATCCCCTCTTCCATGTTACACATTATGCATTCAAATGTTTCGAGCTATACAATTTGGCCATCTGGGCCTTGCGTCTTCTAGATAAACCTTGTCACCCTATTTTGGATGCTTGCATTGTCGGGTTCATGAAAACTCCAACTCCTAGTCACTATTTCATGTTCTTCCCATCCTCCTACTTCTTTCCAGATATGCAACACCAAAGGTTTAATAATAAAAATACATCATACAACAACCCTAAAAATATTCATTAATAAGAAAAAGTCTCGACAACCAACCATCCCTACATAACTTGTCCAGAAACATAAAAAGAAGATCTTGCGAGGTAATGGAAAATCTATTACAAATTTCAATATATTAGCGAAAACAAGTCTCGACCAGCAGTTTTGTGTTCCGTACTTTCACACTTTTTCGATTGTGGGTTCCCAGACTGACAAACTCAAAATTGTATTTTGAATTTTCTGTGAGCTGCAAACAACACTTGGAGTTCCACAATATACAATTTGTCTGCAGGAATGTATAAAAACTCTTAATTCTCCTCTTTCCCTTCCCTCTATTATCCCTTTGACATTCTATATTTAGTCACAACTATATGATCACGACCTCCTGGATTCGCAAATTGGCAACTATTTATCTATATATTCACACCATGAGCCCAACCGATCCTGGTCCCTTTCAATACTTAGCCAAATATCTGATCACAGGGTCCTAAGTTTGCGATATCCAACACCTATGTCCCTTGTTCCGTTATATACATCTTGCACCCAAACAACTTCTGTGATCTACAATTTATGCATGTACTAGTGATAACTCAACAAGAGTTTGAAATGATTTTCATTAATAAGCGAACAATAGATTTTCTCCTATGAGATACTTAGCCTTTCTTCCCTTGTCTTCTTCCAATGTATTATCAATTTCTAGCTATATACTTAGTCACCTTTCTATGATCGTGGGTTCCAACGTTGGCATGTTGACATATCTTCATCTCCATCTATATCCTCACATGACAAATCCGACCGACCGTTGTTCCTTTTCATACTTAGCCAATTTTAAGCCCACGGTTGTCGGGTTGGTTCTTTCGAACTCTGTTGCTTCTTGTTCCATGATATACATATTGCACTCAAGCATTCTGTGATCTTCAATTCCACTGTGGACTCCTTAGTCCTTTTTCCCTTTTCTTCTTCCTGTGTATTATTGCTTTCTAGTTATTTACATAGTCACCTTTCTATGATCACAGGTTCTAGCGTTGGTGAGCTGACATATCTTCATATTCATCTATATCCTCACATGACAAATCCAACCAACTGTTGTTCCTTTCCATACTTAGCCAATTTTATGGCCGCGGTTTCCCTGTTGGTGCTTTAGAAATCTATTGCTTCTTGTTCCGTGATTTGTGGTATCCATCATTATGTTCTCTGTTTGCGGTATCCAACACTTATGTCCCCTGTTCCAACATATACATCTTCCACCCAAAGAACTTCTGTGATTTTGCAATTTATGCCTTTACTAGTGAGAACTCAATAGGGGTTAAAAAGGATTTGCATTAATAAATGAACAATGGATTTTCTTATGTTAGATACTTAGCCCTTTTCTCCTTTTCTTATTCCCATGTATTATTGCATTCTAGTTATATGCCTAGTCTCTTTTCTATAATCGTGACATCTCCATCTATATCCTCACATGAAGAATCTGACCGACCGTTGTTCCTTTCCATACTTAGCCAATTTTATGCCCGTGGTTTCTAGGTTGGCGCTTTCAATCTCTGCTGCTTCTTTTTCCGTGATATATCTCTTCCACTCAAAATTTTCGTGATCTACAATTCCATCTCGAACTCCTTAGTCATTTTTCCCTTTTCTTCTTTCCATCTATTATTGCTTTCTGGTTATTTACTTAGTGACCTTTCTATGATCGCGGCTTCTAGCATTGGTGGGATGACATATCTCCAACTTCATCTATATCCTCATATGATGAATCCCACCCACCGTTCTTCATTTCCATACTTAGCCAATTTTATAGTTGCGGTTTTCGGGTTGGTGCTTTCAAACTCTGTTGCTTCTTGTTTCGTGATATACATTGTGCACTAAAACCTTCCATGATCTGCAATTCCACCACCGAATCCTCGAACTCGCAAGATTCACTCTACCACAGCTCACAAATTTTTCAAAGTATCTTTCACTACCTTACATCCCCACTAACTTCCTGTCCTTCCTAATATACATTAGTTATGCTCTTACTAGTGAAAACTTAGCCAATTTTAGCCCTACTTAGCCAATTTTATGCAGGCGGTTGTTGGGTTCGCGCTTGCGAGATTTGCTACTTCTTGTTCCATGATATACATATTCCACTCAAAATTTCCGTGATCTACAATTCCACCGTGTATTCCTTAGTCTTTTTTCCCTTTTCTTCTTCCCGTATATTATCACTTTCTGATTATTTACTTAGTGGCCTTTCTATGATCATAACTTCTAGTTGTTGGAGGGTTCACATATCTCCATCTATGTCTATATCCTCACATGACGAATCCCACCCACCGTTTTTCCTTTCCATACATATCCAATTTTATCATCGTGGTTGTCAATTTGGCGCTTTCAGACTCTGTTGTTTCTTGTTCTATGATATACATCGTGCACTCAAAACTTCTGTGATCTACAATTTTTCTACCAACTCCTCAAACTTGCAAGCTTCACTCTACCATGGCTCACAAATGTTTCAAATTATTTGTCACTGCCTTCCATCCCCACTAACTTCTTATCCTTCCAAATATACATTAGTTATTCTCTTACTCATGATAATTGGACAAACTGGTATGAAATAGTTGGCATCACACCCTCCACAATATACAAATTGACTACTGGATTCTGACATCATCCACTCTTCCATGTTACAGATTATAAATTCAAATGTTCTTAGCGATATAATTTGAACGTCGGGGCCTTACATCTTCTAGAGAGACCTTGTCACCCTGTTTTGGATCCTCATGTTGACGGGTTCACGAAATGTCCAATTCTTGGACACTGTTTCAAGTTGTTGCTTCTGATATCTACTCGTTCTTGTTCCATGATATACATATTTCACTCAAAAGTGTTTTTATCTACAATTCCACCGCGCACTCAACCCTTTTTCCATTTCCTTATTCCCATGTGTTATCGTCTTCTAGTTATGTACTTAATCGCCTTTCTATGATCGCGGGTTCCAGTGTTGGCAGGCTAAAATATCTTCATTTCCATCTATATCCTCACATGAAGAATCCGATCGATCGTTTTTCCTTTCCATACTTAGCCAATTTTATGTCCGCACTTGTCGGGTTGGCGCTTTCGAACTTTGTTGCTTCTTGTTCCGTGATATACATCTTGCACTCAAAAAAAAATTCATCTACAATTCCACCACAGACTCCTGGAACTCACAAGCTTCACTCTACCATGGTTCGCAAATGTTTCGAAGTATCTGTCATGACCTTCTATCCCCGCTAACTTCCTGTCATTCATGATATACATTGTCTGTTCTCTTACTAGTAACAACTGAACACACTGGTACGAAACATCTGGCATCTGGCCTTCCACAATATACAAACTGACTAGTGGGTTATGACATTGTCCCCTCTTTCGTGTTACATATTATGCATTCAAATGTTCGAAGCGATAGAATTTTAATGCAAACACCCAAAAAATTTCTAAAATCCGAGCAATGTCTTCATGGGTTTTGAAGACAAAGCTAAACCAACCCCTTGACAATGTCAAAAGCATCAGGGAATAACACAGAATGGGTTCCCAAGTAACATGCATCCACTCTGAGACCGAAAGTTTGCAAAGAAAACGATAAGCCATCCTACCCACCAGAGAACACATGGAGAGTGAAAAAATTCTTCTAACCCAATGTCCATACCCAGAACCATTTTCCTTTTAGTTTTTTAAGGCTTCCACACCTGCATAGTTCGCTTAGGTGTAAACCTCTTCCTCGTCAAGCCACCTTCCTGAGATTCCAATGGATGAGACCAAACTCTTTAGCTATAAAACCCTTGGTGCAAGAATCCTTAACAACACGAGCTACACTAGAATCTTCTGCAGTTTATCCAAAGACCTGGGGAACTTCCTTACAGAAGGAAATACACAACAAAGAAGGCTCGTAAACAGAATTTGGAGCAGAGATAGTGGAAGGAAAATCTTCCTCCAAAAGAGTAGTAGGTTCACATGAAGTTGCAATTAGTGGACCATTGCTACCTCATTTTTTGCATAGATCATCCACCATAGAGAGGAAGCTCAGTTTATCCCAAGGTTCCTCTTCTACCACACCCAAGCGGGTGTTGACCTCACATTTCATTACAAAATGCCACATAACATTAAGAAACTACAACTTATGGAAAAAACAATAAAACCAATGTATGAATTGGCTCTTCAGGAATAGGATCCAAACATAGGATACTTAGAAGTAAGAAGGTGAAATGAAAGTGGACTAAATCATAAGGCCCAGTATCACGTTTCTAACGAAAGCAGTCAATTCGATGGCTTGATCCCTTAACTACCTGTCATTCCAAAATAAATACAGAAGAAAGGAAGCCAGATCGATAAATATGGAGGTCAATGGGTCAAGTGGAGAGCGAAAAAAGGGATTAAGCACACTAACCAAATACAAGACTCCCCCCTAACTAAACTGAAGAAGTTTTTATGGTCTATACCACCTTCATCAGAGTAAACTCTGCGGCTTGTAAATGAAATTCTACTTGTATTGTATATTTTTAAAGCATTTCAAATTAATTTTGTAACAATATATTTCAATTTCTTACATTACGCCATTCACCAACACACACATATATAATTCTCTTACTTTTATTAACTTTATTATTTTATTTTTTTATATAATTTTAATAATTAATAAAACTTAATTTTATTAAATATTTAATAAATTATATATATACATATATATTATAATTAAATTAAATTATAATTTTTTTTAATTAATTTAGTATAATTAATTCAATTTTATATATTTTATTTAATTAAATATGTAATAAATTATATATATATTTGTTAGAATTTAATTAAATTATGAAATTTATATCTTAATTTAATATAATTAATTTAATTCCCCTAGATGGGGTGCCACCTGGACAGAGTCCTAGGACACATGGAACCAAGCAATAAAGGGATTTATTAACCCCGACCCCCAACACACAACCACTAACTTCTTCATGGCTCAAACCATGAGGAAAGTTATGATAGTGCTCCTATACAAACATGTCGGGTTAATGGTCGCATGAGCAAGCCAGACCAGGTGTTCCAGGCCTAGACTAGTTGTCAACTCAGATTCAATCGCTAGAGGGATTGTCAACTCTTGGGAGTGTAGCAATAAACGGGCTTTTTCCCTAGTGTATTCCTCGATTCTCCATCTGCCCTAGTTAGCGTTCTTCGACTCTTCTGAGTGCTTCTGCATTGCTTCCCTCTGTGTATTTTTCTTGGGCACTCTCACCACTTACCGTTGCAATTGTGTTAGATCTGATACCCCCTTCCTGCTATACTCTCTCGGCCCTCACAGGCTTCTTCTCGAAAATTCCACAAGTGCCTTCTCCCACTTTTCCTAACACCATCTGTATCCCTCCTTAATTAAGTTAAGTGATAAAAAGTTAAAATAGTATAATAAGAAATTTAAGTTGAAATGTTACCTTTCATTTTAGGTGCTTCATTTGTGATAAATACTATCTTGGATTATTGATTTGCTAGTGGGGATTGATATCCCTAATTGACGTAATATATGAAATCACTAATACATATTAAATATAAAAAAAAAATTTAATCAATTGTATATTTTTTTGCAAATAAAAGTGGATCTTTGTATTAATAATACAATGCCAAGTGTGAGCCACATGTTCTACAACATAAGGGAAACCAGAACAAGTGGCTCTTAGATGATTTGAGTTCGACACATCATCCTTTGAGCTAGAATTATTTGAACAAAACTTCTTTAACAAAATTATGCATCCTATCTGCGTAAACTAAAAAGCGTGTACAATATTCTGGTGGCCTCTAAGACCAACTATTAACAAAACTTCTATGAAAAAAACTACATAAACAATATAGGGAAAAACTGTGTGTCCTTCTACTATGTTGCGACAGTAAACTCAGAAATTAATCCTGGAACTAGAATTGATGAAGAACAATAAGCTGGAGACTTCACTCCATTGTCAAGCTTGGTTATCCATGCATGTTGTAGACTGGGGTGAACCATTGGCCGCATGTTGGACATTGAGTTTGCGTAGGAGAATCCACTAGTCTGTCGAACATGATGTCCATTCTTTGGCCCAGGATGCACTGAGAGTGCATCTGATCGTTTTGTTTCTACCTGATTACAAAGATGAGTTGGAGGTGCTCCTTCGTGAAGTGATTTTCAAATGTTGCAGATGATCCTCATCCTTTTCCTCACTGGAAACCTCTATGGTGTTCTCATCGGTAGCCATTGTGCTTTCCTCCACTTGCTAGCTCGGGGGAATTTCATCCTCCACCATACATCTACCATATCTGTAGTAGGGGTCCTCTCGATTGAGTTATTAGGGGGCCAAGAGACTGGTGGCCAGAGGAATGTGCATGCACGAAGGTGGAGCTTCCTCTTTAACTGAGCTCGGGTCATGGAGAAAATGAGGGCTGGACGGAGGAAAGTGTGCACATGAAGGTGACGCTTACTCCTTCATGAAGGTGCCTCTTGTGACCTCTTGTTAGTGTTTCGTGGGCTTTTGAAATGAGCAATGAGAGTCAGCTCGGAGGGGGATATTCATTTGCGCCTAGAGAGGGTGACGTAATAATCCACGCCCCTCTTGGATTTCCCTCTTTCTCTGGGCATGCTGGGAAGAGTTTGAAGGTGATAGGTTGTGGGTAGGGAGGGATACAGATGGTGTTATATTACTTGTTTATTTTAGGTATGCAATATTAATGAGCATTAAGCAGTGAAGGATAAGAACATAGGTATCATGGATTTTGATTATGTAGATATGTCAAAAAAAAATTAGAAAACAACAAAAAAAAATGATTATAAAAGAAAAATAAAAAAAACTTTAAGAGAAAATATAAATATTTAAAAATAAAACAGATACTTTGAAACTTTGAAAAGGCTTTCTCATTGTAAAATAAATAACAAACATTTTTTTTTAGAAAAAAACATCATTTTCCACAACACCAACCTTAATTTATATTTAATGATTATAGTAAAAATATTATTATATCTATGAATGACATGAATGATTGAGCCAAGAAAAAACCTTAAGACCAAAAATATTTTATTCCACAAGTTGAAAATACAGAAAAAGAAGCAAACCCATTAAAAATATATATCTTATTACTTGGAGTTACCCAAACCTTCATATCATAACTCCTTAAAATTAATCGAATTACAATAACTACAAAAAGAATATCACTACAACAAAATTCAATATTAGGGATAAAAAAAGAATTTAATCGAATTAATATAACTACAAAAAGAATATCACTACATCAAAATTCAATACTAGGGATAAAAAAAGAATTCAACTACTAGCAAAATTCAATACTAGGGTTTGTAGAATGGGATACCAATGATAACTAGATGCATCATTTTGTGTCAATTTAATTTGTGTGGATTTTTTAACTTTTGGAAGCCAACCGGTTTAACTCATAATCTTTCTAAGAGAAAACTTATTTTCTTCAGAACCTCGGCTACATGGACTCACCCTTGCATTTTGACTAAAAAATTTAATAGTGCATCGCCTCTTTTTTCCAAAAATTTTAACTCAAGTTTCTCCCTTATCCTATTGGTAACATTTTCCCCCTTTCCTTGGTTAACACATTACCTCTAGTTTGTTTTGTGCATTATTTTGGCTCACTTTTCCCAATGATTTTTCACATCTTTAGTGGATGATACTTTTCCTTTTTTTTTTTCCCTAAATAATTTTTAGGGATAACACTTTTCCTGTTTTTTTCCCCTCGTTATATCTATGAGCAATCCCCCTCTATCTTTACCTCCTTAATTTTTTTTGGTTTTCCCTGTTCTCTCCATGACACCTCGTAACCCCATGCAAAAACCCCATTTATTTTTATTTCATAAATTCTTATTTTTATTTAACAAATTTTTATTTTTATATTTTTAGATCATGACTTGGTATACTTTTAATATAACCTTTTAATATTATTTATTTATATATTATTTGTTTTATTTATTGAATATGTATGTATTTTAATACATTTTCTTATTAAAGATATTATATAAATATATATGTGTCATTAAGTAAAACTATATTGAAATTCCTCTCCTAAGTGGGAAATTAATCACAACTCTTAATCCACCAAGGGATTAATGTAAATACCTTGTTTGACTCTGGAATATGGAAGCTAAATGTTGGGGAATAAGGATTCCTCATTCTTACTATGCAAACTCCTTATCTTAATCAAGAACAATATATACTATGTTTCCTTATCTCCTTGACATAAGTACTAACTCTTGGGGAGTAAGTATTTGACACCCTTTTTATGGAAACTCCTAATATTAATAAAAAAAATATGGAATCGACATCATTGTCTTAGAGACATAGGTACTATTTTGATATTCTATCGTTAAATACTGCATGTCTTTGTTAATAATAGTTGATATATGATTTGAGTCTACACCCATATGTTGATAAGTTGGTCAGGCCTCACTCTGTCTCTTCCACATACACAACCACTAACATGAAAGTAATTAATGCAATTATTCAATCATGCATTCCCTTCCATAGGCCATTTTTCATAAGTACCTAGATTCCCCTGCAGAGGTTTACTAGTTTACAACATTAGTATCCATTTCATGACCAAAGAATATATCTATCATGATGTATATGACAGTCAAATCAGTAATTAGGAATATGAAATACATTCAATCAATTAAGTACATTCCACATGTCATGTATATATAGAGAATGGCCATTAAACTCTTCAATCAATCCTGATATTAACCTCCTAATCCTTCTAAAGGAAGAGTTATAAAAGGAGGATCATTACATACCTCCACCCTTTAAACAAAACTTGGCATCAAGTTTGAACATCGTCATAAGAAATTGGCGCAATGAAAATTAATCATAAATAAGACCTCAACCTGATGTGCAACATAACGACTGAAAGTGTTATCAAATAACATAGTCCTAAAATATAATAAGCAATACCATAACTGATTAGTTATACAAAATTTATATGATTATTCATGTAACAACGAGGTATGCCCATAAACCCAATTCCATTTTCATCTCATTCCCAAAGAACATCACACAGACAACACAAAACACATATCATCTTTTACCATACTCAACTTTACATAAATCCCCTCAAATCTAATTCATAACCACATCACAATCCATGCAAAATCATAAACTAAATCTTTTCCAGAAAAAAATTAACTACATTAAACCAAGAAAGTACCACCTAATTTAAAAAATATTTATCTTAATACGAAAATTTAATTGTTTTATAACAAACTATCATATTTATCATTCATTTAAGGTGGGGAATAATTCGTCTCTCTTAGAGACCAAGTGAAGAAGAATAAAATTATTTTGAGAGACCAAGTGAAGAAGAATAAAAATATTTTGAAACAATTGATCATATTACACATTTTAACATTAAAATACATTTTATTCATGTTCCTAATTCATATATCATTCATTTAAGGTGTCACCTCTTCCCGAAGAATGAAATTATTACACTTTTGAACATTAAAACACATTTTATTTATGTTCCTAATTGGTATATCATTCATTTAAGGGGTCTAATAATTAGTCCCTCTTCCCTAAGAAAGAAATTATTTTGAGATAATTGGTCGTGCTGCACTTTTTAACATTAAATTACATTTTATTTATATTCCTAATTGGTATGTAGATATAAATATATTTATTTTATTGGTATGATGATATAAATATATTTATTTTATTGAATGATAAAATATAAAAAATAATATTTTGAAATAAATATATTAATTTGGAACTTAATTATAATTATAATTGAATTTTTTTATTATATAAAATAATACAAATGAATTTAATTGTAAACTTTTTTAATAATATTGATATAAATTATAATTTTATATTTATGTTTTAGTAATTAGTGCTTTAAAAATATCAAAACTAGATTCATGCATCCAATTTCAATTTATGTTTAATATGAGTGCATCTAATTTTATCCGCTTCATGGTAGCCTAAACTTAATCATGGTTGAGATTATTGTTAAAGATATCATAACCCTTGGAAGAGGGAGAAGATAATGATGAAATTTTGTTCATGGATGGTATACCAGGAAATGGCATACACAACAACCTATGTTGAGTTATAGAGAGTTATGGAGGAGGAACCTCCTAAAATGTATTAGGAGATAAGAAAAGTGGAGATGCAAAAAAGGAGGTTGGGTGAGAACAATAATCAGAGATACAAAGATTGAGAAGTGGGATGATGGTAATTGTAAATTCTGTTACAAATTTAGTTACAAGATGGTTGCAAAAAAAAAGTTACAAGATTGTTAAAAAATATATTATGAAAATATAATTGCAATTCACATATATTTATTTCACTAGCATGAATTTAATTACCTTAATTTATAGATGTCATAATTATTTAAGATTAAAACTCCAAACTTCAGTTTTCTATATTTGAAAAAAAATAGCATTGTGTGCATGTTTGGTTATTAAAATTCAAAACTTTTGTATAAACTAGAATTGAAACATCCCATTAGCTCAGCCATAAAACATCTAATTTGTGAGATAATCATGAATAATAAAAGTAATTTAAATATTATGAAAAAGAGAGCAAGAAAAATATTTTTAATAAAAAACAAACTAATATAATATGTATCTATATCTCCTTGGTACTAACTCTTGAGGACTAAGTATTTGACAAACTTGTGATGTAAACTCCTAATATTAATAAAAAAATATGGAATCGACATCCTTATCTCCAAAGAACAATTAACTTCACTTAAAACAAGAGAGTAGCACTCAATTCAATTCAACTAATATTTATCTTAGTGTCATAATTTAATTCGTAATAAACTATGATACTTATCATTCATTAAAGGTGTGGCTTATCATTCATTTAAGGTGTAGAATAAGTAGTCCCAAAGAATGGAATTATTTTGAGATAAATAGTCATATTACACTTTTTAACATTAAAATACATTTTTCCTAATTTATATATCATTCATTTAAAGTGTGTAATAATTAGTCCCTCTTCACTAAGAATAGAACTATTTTGGGATATTTGGTCATATTATATTTTTTAACATAAATATAATTATAAATATATTTATTTTATTGAATGATAAAATATTAAAAATATTTTTTAAATATATTTATTTTATTGAATGATAAAATATTAAAATATTTTGAAATAAATATATTGATTTGAATTTAAATATAATTGTAATTAAAATTAAATTTGTATTGATATAAAATAAATACAAATGAATTTATTCTATTCTTTTTATATTATTAATATAAATTATAATTATATATATATATATATATATATATATATATATATATATATATATATATATATATCATGTTGAAGAATTTGCAACCAAAAGTATATAGTTATCGGGTGAGCATGGATTATAATCCATATTACAATGTAATGTGTTATTTAAAAATAGTCAAAACTAGACTTATCTTCAAATTTACATTCATTATGCATGCATCCAATTCTAACTTGTGTTCAATATTGATGCATCCAATTCCACCGACTTCATGGTACCCGAGATTGAATCATGGGGTACCTGAGATTGAATCATGGTCCAAATTATTGTTAAACATGTAACAACCAGTGGGAGATGGAGAGGATAATGATGAAATTTTGTCCATGGAAGGTATACTAGGTAGTGGTATACACAACCATGTATGCTGAGTTATAGAGAGTTATAGAAATAATTGTTTTAGGGTATATACACACTAAGAAGCTCCTAAAATATATTAGGAGATAAAAAAAGTGGACATTGAAAAAAGAGGTTGGGTAAGAACAATAATCAAAGATACAAAGATTGAGAAGTCTAATGGTGATAATTGTAAATTCTGTTACAAATTTAGTGACAAGATGGTTACAAAAAATAAGTTACAAGATTGTTAAAAAAAACATTATCCAAAAATAAGAGCAATTCACATATATTTATTTCACTAGAGTGAATTTAATGATCTTAGTGAATAGATGTCGTAGTTATCTAAGATTAAAACTCTAAGCTTGAGTTCTTTATGTTTGAAAAAATATAACAATGCATGCATGTTCAGTAATTAAAATTCAAAACTTAGGTATAACTTACGATTGAAACACCCTATTTAGTTAGAGCTAGTCCATAAAACATAAAATTTATGATTCAATTAAATGAATGATAAAAGTAATTTAAATATTATGAAAAAATAATTATTTTGTTAAGCATATGTACAATATTACACAGCAAGAAAAATATTTGTAATAAAAAACAACTAGAAAAATATTTGTAATAAAAAACAACTAGAAAAATATTTGTAATAAAAAACAAGCTACTAATAGATAATAATGGTGAATGCTAATAATGGTGAAAAATTTAGTGAGGTCAAACTAGTACTAATAATGATTTAACTTTAGGATTAATAAAATACATAAAAAAATGAAAAGCTAAGTGGTAGATTTGTTATTTTTTGCACATTATGAGTCATTAGCAAAAAGCTAGTTATAAAAAGTCACACTGAATGGACGCGCAAAAAGATGCATAAATAAATAGAATAGAATATACATCGGTAGCTTAAGCAATTTCCAACTCTGGATGTATAGGTATTGAGTGAATAGTTTGAAATGTCAATCATGGGTATTGCCTCTGATGAAGAAATCAGTAGAAAGGTCCAGGAAATAATCAATAAATTACAGCTTCCTTTTGAGGAGTTTGTAAGGTATAAGTATTTTGAAGAATTTAATGAACAAATGGAGAATCCAGGAATAGCCACACAAATTGAGGTAGAAATCTTAAAAAAACTCAAGAAATAACAAAAAGTATACAACTCGCTCGAGAAAAGTTAGAGAAATCTTATTTTTATGAACGATTTATGAGACAAATGCAGAACCCAGTGGTGGTGGCAAGAATACAAAAGTTAATAAGCACAGACCCACATCATTCACAATTACAAGTGGTTATCTATGGTGTTGGAGAAATGAATGATGTGAAGAATTACAAGATGGTGGACCATTGTCACATGCAATTAGCTTTTGCAATTTTATTGAGAGAAAAGTTTCAGTGGGTGAATGATATCGTCGTGTATGATCCAGTTTTGTCCTTTCTGGACCTAAGAGCCATAGATCAACAGATAAAATATACGAGAAAAACACCACGGTGAGGCTACACTCACTTCTTTATTCATTAATGAAGACATATTATATCTTTATATAGGAAAAGACTCTCCCTAGTCGGTTACATGCAAGCCAAAGATGACTAGACTCTTAACTAAGAACTAAATCTTAACACGCCTACAACTGACTCTCACAACTGATGCTTATAACTGACACTTACAACTAGCGCTTTCTCCATTATTTCCAAGTCTCCCCCTTAATGGAGAATGGATTGACTTCTACACCTAACATCTCCCTAAACGGTTCAAACTTAATCTTTCCAAGAGGCTTACTAAAAATATCAGCAGCATTTTCACTAGTATTACAATACACAAGAGTTATTTCATTTGACGACAACTT
>SNQJ01S0046092.1:140795-161234 GCA_010110895.2 Picea sitchensis | reverse complement strand
CTCTAAAGACTCTATTCAAGATTATAAATGAAATCCAAAAACTTCACAACTACAACCCTAAAATGACTAAAAGATAATGCATGACCTTATGAGGATATGTGCCAACATGGATCTCTCAAAAGTGCTCCCAAAGAGGTCTAGTTTAATGGGGTGAATATGTATGGAAAGAAAAACTAGACTATGAGCATGTTAAATTTCATTTAAGATCACTTTAGAGGTTGGGAACACAATCTCCTCTAGAGCCTAAGTAACATGTACACGATTTTATGGAACCAAAGTTTCAGAAGGATCCTTTCAAAATGAAACAAAATTGAATATTACATGGTGACATAGTGCTAAGGTGAAACATTAGTTGATAGAAATCAAGAAAACTATAGGAAAAGTCACTTTGGGTCAAGAGCTAAAGAATATATAATTGTTACTTGAAGCCCCACTAATTCATGTGATAGTCCATTCCCCTTATAAATATCACTGAAACTCGGGGGAGGATACACCCAAGGAAAATTAAAGGCTCCATGGGAAACTTGGCAACCACTCCAAGGCTTGCAGTCATACCTATGGAAGAAGAAGAAGTTAATTCGATTTATGATGCATACATTATGCTCCAGTACAATTAATAAGTTTGGAGTTAAGTTGCTAGAAAAAATATAAAAGGAAGGTAAATATGTAATTGAACACATGACTCAATCCCAAACAAGAACATTAGTGTAGAATTTTCTATCGAAAAGTATTGTTATTATCTCAGTTTATGAAATAGTATTCTTGTAGGCTTCAAACAAATTATTAAATTGGAGTTTGAAAAAGTATATAGATTACATTATTATATGTGGATCCTAGGGCATGTCTTCTAATCATCATTTTTTATTTGTAAATCCTATTGTACAATTTGTTCACAATTTTTTTATTAATTCAAGGCACTAACTTTTTTTCCAAGGAACAAAATATGTATTCATTATTTTAAAATAGTGGGTCCCATGGAATTCATAGGTGTGATGATCCTTTTTCATGGAATTCCTATGTCTAAATCATCATCACACAAAACCATGTTTTCTTCTATCCAATTATATGTGTAGCCTCTTCAAAAGACAAAAAGTATTCAAAGTAATGTTAGCAGGGAAAATCCCCTATTAATACTATATTAGGTGAAAATATAGGAAGGCACAAACTTCCATTAAATACAACCTAATCATAAGCTATCCAAAACTACCCAAACAAAGAGAAGGAAGACAAATAGGGTGTAGCTTAGTCCTAATGTAGATTCAAACTTCCCTTCACCTTTGTAGTTTCCCCTAAGCTATGTGTCTCCTCTGAAGATGACACACTTAAAGGAACACTTGGGAAAAATATCTTTACATAAATATCACGATCTACTTATCAATGTTAGCGATGATTTAAATGTAGGTTAATTAAAAAATAAAGATACAAATATGCAATGAATTTGGATATGAAAAGAACTCTTATTCAAAAAGATGATTAAAATATTAAAACCTTCTTGATCGTAAAAATGCTTGTGAAAAGGCTGGATCCTCTTATTGCTGCTCCAGGTGCATCATTCGAGAAGTGAGAGTCACTCCTTATAAATATCACTGAAACTTGGGGGAGGATACACCAAAGGAAAAATAAAGGATCCATGGGAAACTTGACAACCACTCCAAGGCTTCCACTCATCCCTATGGAAGAAGAAGAATAAGTTAATTCGATTTACGATGCATACACTATGCCCCAATACAATTAATAAGTTTGGACTTGAGTTGCTGGAAAGAAATCTAAAAGGTAAGGTAAATATGTAATTGAACATTTGACTCAATCCCAAACAAGAACATTAGTATAGAATTTTCTGTCGAAAAATATTGTTATTATCTCAGTTTATCAAATAGTGTACTTGTAGGTTTCAAAGGAATTATTAAATTGGAAGTTTGAGAAAGTATATAGGTCTATTATTATATGTGGATCCTACAACATGTCTTATAATCATCATTTTTATTTGTAAAACACTATTGTACAGTTTGTTCACAGAGTTTTTATTAATTCAGAATTTAAATTTTTTTTCCAATAACAAAATATCATTTACATTAATATAAAAATATATATAGTTAGATGCCAATTGAATTCATAGGTGTTGATGATCACTTTTCATGGAATTCCTATGTCTAGTTCATCATCACACAAAAACATGATTTTTCTTCTATCTAGTTACATGTGTAGCCTCTTCAAAAGACAAAAAGTATTCAAAGCAGTGTTAGCAGGAAAAATCCCCACTGATACTATCTTGGGTGAGGAATATGGGAAGGAAAAACTTCCATTAAAGAGATAAATTATAATCATAAGCTATCTACTTACCCAAAGCAAAGAAAAATGAGAAAGAAGGAAGGCGGATAACAAGTGTGCCTTGTAGTCCCCTAGCGATGCGATGCAAACTTCCGCTACACCTTTCTAGTTTCCTAAAGGCATTGTCTCCTCCACGAAGATGACTTTGAAATAACACTTAGGAAAATATGCAATCTCATCTGAGATACCAAATATAATAAATATGCGAGAATAAAAATAAAATGCTAGAAATTACAAAATAACAGTAATACTCTTGACATAATCTCCACAATAACATAAATGATATAAGAACAACAAAATAAATAACACTTTGATTCATAAAAGCAATGTTCATGGGCACATTAGAACTGACCTTAGTCGAGCAAATCTCTGTTATAATAATCTCCAAGTTAGGGTTTCATACCCTCGACCCTTATTTATACTAAATATATGTCTATCAGAGAAGCATCTAGAGGAGAATCTTTTTCTAGAAGCGGAAGCTTCTATTAGGTCTTCTTACATCCACCTTATTCTATGTATTGAAAGACCTTATTAATATTGACCTTTATTACATTGAATATATTGATCTACTTATGTGTGGGTTAGGGACCCTAACACTCTACTTATCAATGTTAGCGTTTAGATTTAAATGTAGATGTATTAAGCAATAAAGATACAAATATACAATGAATTGGGACATGAAAAGAACTCTTATTCAAATTGAGGATAAAATATTACAACCTTCTTGATCGTAAAAACTCTTCACGAACAAGGCCTAGGCTCCTCTTAATTCTTCTCCAAGTGCATCATTCCATACTCGCCTCTCACAATCAACTGATATCTTTGGGAAAATAGAAGGGCTTGTATGGGAGAAAGGATGAAGAAATGTTGAGGCAAATCTGGAAAAGAGTTTCAAAATTGGGCTGGGGGAATGGATTTGAGTTCTCTTTTCTCTTGCTTGATGTCGGAATGAGATCCCAAGACCTTTTTATATGACAAAAATATGATTTATTTGGTTTTGGGGCATGCTACAATGGGTAAAATGGAAACCTCCAATAGCCTTCTAACTCCACCAAAATCCTTTCAAGTTTTTATTTTTTGCAAATTTTGGAGTTAAACATGGGTTCTCTAGTATGCAGCTAGCATGTGTATGTTGATCTTGAGGAGGGGTGAATCGATTATCAAGTAAAATTTAAAAATTATACTAAACCATTCAATTATATCAATGAAATGAACAATAGTATAAGAGCTACACCAATACACCACAATACCATGCACAATATGAGAAATAATCAATAGTTTTTGTTCAGAGTAATGAATTCTAAAGGTAGCTACGACTTCCAAATGTAAAGGAGGGATAAACCTCCAAGGAGATACAATCCTCAATATAAAGAGAGATTTGAATCTCTATCCTTGCCCCTTCCACCCGGAATATATGAGGGAGATAACAAAACTTTGTTGAATTGTGTTGCATTCGGAAGACAACTTATGCAATTTTGCTCTGGCCTCAATATTTAACATCTAATTATGGAAACCACACACACAGAAACTACAGTTCGTACTCTTTCCATTGGAAGTGTTCCCACTGCATTTGGATTCTGTATGAAAAACGTTATGACTATTTTACGGAACATCTAATTATTGACTAGTTTAAAGGAATTTGGTCACAAACCTATATTCCACAGAGGTGTATCTCCATAATTATAGCGAATCAAGGCTAAAATTTTTACCAAAGGTACTGTGATATGTCTTATCAATACCATGGCGATTTCACCATATGGTGTTCTAGAAAAAAGTTATAGCAAAATGGTGAGATGACCTGAAAATAACATACCTTAGAACACATCGCAAAGACTTCATCCTTCCTTGAAATCCGGCCTTCTTTTTTCTTCTTCTTCCCTCTGAGAATTCGACTTATCAAATGAATGTATAATGATGTTTATTTATACCATTTATGTCACTTCCCTTTTAACATTAGAGACCGACCTGACACTTTCTTATTTTGTAATTCTTTTTCTTTAATTATCTTCGGGCCTGCATGTACAATTCACTTTGTCATCTTCAAAAATTCATTTCTCCTGAATTCATGAGCATCCGTGGCGTGCCACATACCACCGGAAAAAACATGATGTATACTATCCATGCATGTGTGTTGTATCTTCATGTGCATTTTTCCTTCATTTCAAATAACTTCATCAATCTTGTGGTCCCAAAACCATGACTAGGGTTTGACAATGAAAAATAATCTTCCAACAATCTCCCCCCTTTGTCATTGATAGCCCAGCACTCCTTCTTCCCCTATCATCATGATCTGAATTTATCTCCCCTTTGACATCAATGGCCAAGAGGGTATGGCTCTTCCAACCCAGGTTTAATGGAAAAGGTAGCCTTCTTCTTTGGGGTTGCTCCCCCTAAACATGTGGCACTCAATAATACTTCATCCTTATTTTTGGTCTTTGGGACGTTTCTTTCTTAGAATCCTTTTGTGTGGATTCTTTCTTCTCTCTCTCTTCTTCATGTCTAGGATGTATATGTTGTTAAGTCTTCTTGTTGCAGTTACAGCCAATCTTCCTGAGTTATTTTCTCTGATTTTACATTTTCAGAATCAAACCTTGTAGGTATGTCTTGATCACAAAATTTTTACTTTGGCTGAGGAGATTATGCTTTAGATCTTCAATCAATAGGACTTTCCTGCTTTTACATTTCGCTTGAGCACAATTCCTTTTCCAAGTATTTTGGTAGATGAGTCATCTCAAATGCAGCATTCCACCCTTTTTCTTCAAGATAACAAATTTGCCTTGATCTCCGGTCATATGGGATGAGCACCCACTGTCTATTAACCATTCATCTTCTTTGCTTGCATTCTTTAGCGACTAATGCTATTTGAAATTTTTCATTGTGTGGAATTTCTTTCTGCTTCCATGTTGTAGTTGGTATGCAGCATTTTGGCATATGATTATATTCCTTCATCTCTCTGCAATATTGTTTTTTGTGACCAAGATTATTGCACTTGTAACATACAATATTTTGAACCATTAATGTGTCCAAATGGATTATAATTTCTGTTGAAGGTCTATGAACATTTCATATCTACTATTTTTCACCATTCATGTATCTTGCATAGTTATTCCTTTCATTGATTCACCACAATTGGATTGCCTTGTGTCCAAAATTTCCACAAGTTTAACAATGTCCAAGAGAAAGAAATTTTGATACCTGGGCATTAAGTGATCTTCTTTGTGGTATGGTCCATCTGGGTTCACAATCAATTCTTCTATAGTTTCCTTCATAATAGTTACTTCATACGTGATGGAGATGATGCTGCCGATGTCTCATTCCTTCTGAATTCTATTTTTTCTATCTTGCTGTTCAACTCGTTCTGGGTGTTGGTTTCATCATTTTCCAACTTCCTTCTCTTGTTTTGTTGTCTTCAAACTGTCGTTGTATCCTAGTCCCGTCTTGTTGTTTGGAGATCTTTGGCTACTAGGGATCTCATCTAATTTTCAGTGCTTTTCGAACTTCTTCAACCTTTTGTTGTCAATAGTAGCTCCCCTTTTGTGTGATCAATTCTTCTTTCAATTTCTCATAATCTTCTAATTGTTCCTTCCAACTATTAATGGTCTTTTTTTGAGTTTGTAATTCTCTTCTTCACAACTTCACTCAATTCGCCTTTAGTATTATGTTTGTGTTTCTAAAAACACTATTTTCAGTTTCAACATGCTTCAACTTTTCAAGATTCTCATCTTCTTGTTCCTCATCCTGCATTGTCTTTGCTTGAGAATTAAGGTTGGTTTCTTCATTTGAATCTTCTTCACAAATGATTTCTTCTTTTAGAATTCTTATGATCATCATCCTGGTTTTCTTGGTTTATGGGGCTTCCATCAGTATTTTCTTCATCACTCTCATCTGAGGAGATGTCAACATCCTTGGAGTAGAAACTCTCTTTATTGTAGAGACTTCTCTTTTTATAGTAACAGTTTTTCAACAATATGTCCTATTCTACCACAATTAAATCATTTGAGGAGGAGGAGCTTTACCTTTGTATCTTCCACTTCCTTTCTGGAACCTTCTTACGAAATTTGTTATTTCTTCATCAAAGGTCATTATCCTTGTATTTTTTTCTTCTTTATGGATTTAAAGGATGCTTCATTGTTTGTCTGGTGCTTTCTGTACTATTCTCATTTCATATGCCATACAAGAGTCCATGTAATTCATCCATTGTCATTTTGGTCAAGTCCCTAGTTTCCTTCAATGGCGGAGACCTTAGCATCATACTTCAAGAGTGATCTCAACACTTTTAGCTAATGATTCATTGAGCTCTTCACCCAATCCTATGAAAGCATTAACACTTCATCAACTCTAAGAAGATGAATGAAAAGGAAGAAAATAGGTTGCAATATCCTCATTTTCATTCATCTTCAAATTCTGCTCTATGTCGTGAAGCTTGACCTTCTTAACTTTGGATCACCTTCATAGATATTCTTAGTCTGTACCATACTTCTTTAGCAGTGTTGCATCCCATCCTTTTCTAGCAATGGTTGGTATCATTGATCCTAGAATAACATGTCTGGCTTTTGAATTACAACTCATAAGCTTCTTCTCATTTGGATCGGTTTGGAGCATTATTTGGGATTACATAGCCATTCACAACTGAGTACCAAATGTCTACTCCCAAAGCCGTTAGGTGGTTTCTATATCACTCAGTGATATGCATAATTTCTTTCATAAAATTTTTGAATCCCATTTTGAAATGTGCTCATGGTCATCCATTTCTGTAAGGATTTTCCTTCCGGTGGTTAAAGCTGTTCTAAAGGCAACCTGATCTGATACCAATTGTTGATACTGAGGGGGTGAATCAATTATCAAGTACAATTTAAAAACTTATACCTAAACCATTCAATTATATCCAATGAGAAATGAACAATGAGTATAAGAGTTACACCAATACACCACAATACACCATGCACAATATATGAGAAATAATCGATAGTTTTTGTTCAAGGGAGTAATGACTTCAAGGTAGCTGGCTTCCAAATGTAAAGGGAGGATATAAACCTCCAAAGAGGAATATACAATCCTCAATATCAAGAGATATTTGAACTCTATCTTGCCTCCTTCCACCCCAGAATATGAGATAATAAAACTTGTTATTCAATTCTAGTCTATTCAAAGACCAACTTGTACAACTTGTGCCCCTTGCTCAATATTTTAACATCTGATTCTGAAACTCGCACACAAGAAACTACAGTTCATTATATTTCAATTGAAGTGGTCCCACTAAATTTGGAGTCAGTATGAAAGAGTTATGACTGTTTACCCAGAACACCTGTTTATTGACTAGTTTCAGGACTGGTCACCACCCTATTCCACAGGTGTATCTCCATAGTATAGAAAATCAAGAGATGAAATTTTTACCAAAGGTACTGTGATATGTCTTCTCAATACCATGTGATTTCACCATATGAATCGTTCTAGAAAACAAGTAATAACAAAATGGTAAGGTGACCTGAAAATAACATGCCTTAGAACACATCACTTAAAGACTTCATCCTCCTTGAAATCCGGCCTTCTTTTCTTCTTCTTCCCTCTGAAATTCGACTTGTATCAAATGAATGTATAATGTTTATTTATACCTTACATTTTATGTCACTTTCTTTTAACATTAGGGCTGACCTGACGCTTTCTTATTTTGTAATTTGTAATTCTTTTCTTTAATTATCTTCAGGGCCTACATGTACAATTCACTTTGTCATCTTCAAAAATTCATTTCTCCTCAAACATGAGGATCCATGTGATGTTCCACATACCACCGGAAATAGCATGATGTATATTATCCATCCATGGGTGTTGTATCTGCATGTGCATTTTCCTTCATGTCCAAATAACTTCATCAATCTTGTGGTCCAAAACCCATGACTAGGGTTGACATCAATGACAACAACCAATCTTCCAACAGTGTACGCATGCAATAGTGGACTAGGACATGTACATGCTCCAAAAAATGTTTTTTTTAAGAAGGATTCTCAACAGTAATTTGGAAAATTGTGTAAGTGAAAAGGCCAATGCCATGTATGCATAGGTAGGGAATTTTTGGGCTATAATAGATTCCCCCTAATGTGTGATTTCAAAAGAGAAACTGATGGTTGGAATACATTACAATATCTTTACCAGTTGGAAGGCACAAAGTCGAGTGAGCATAGGACAACAGTTTGGGAGTGCACCATCTGAAAAATAAAAATAATCTCTTGAGGCGGGCATACCCATGCTTGAGATGAACTAATCATGGATGCCAATCAAGTGTGACATCCCCAAAAATAAAATATTTTTGAAATTTAAAATTGCTGGAAATTTATTCCATTTTTAGTAAATTCAAATTTGGAAAAATTTTGCCCTTTATGGAAATTCTGAATTTGGAATTTGGTAATTGTAATTAATTATTTTGACTGTTGGGAAGAGACCTGATTTGAACCAACTAACTATTTGACTATGATACTTGTATGGAAACATAATATTTTATATTGATTGCAGGAGGACAAATGGAACAACCATGTTAAATTTAGTTGACCATGACTCCATGAGTGGGGAACATGTTGGAACTACCTATGGGTTGATTATTACAAGTGGAAAAACAATGATTTGACCATTGGCAACCCCTGAAAATCATGGATTTAGAAAGCTAGGAAAATTCCCAAGGGAGGGAAAAAGACCTGGGCAAAATTGATAAATAACATATGCGAGGAGGCAGAACGCTGGCAAGTATGCTGGGAAAGGAGACTTTTGATTTACTTGTTGTTATGAACACTGCTTGAGTGTGAGGAAAGGGAAAACTATTGGAGCTGTAGGACATTGCTGAATAAAATCTTTTCCAAGTTTGCCCTCATGGATTCATGGTCAGGCTAGGGGGTGAATCAACCAAGTAGTTTGGCTACCTTGTTCTACGGTTGGGAGGAACATGGTTGTTCCCTTTGTTTTTCGGCAAGCTGGTTCAAATATGTAAACCTTTCCTTACTCTGTCCTTGGATGTTTTGTATGTAAATGATATTATGCATCTACTTGTTCTAAATCAAAATAATTATTTCAATGGATGATATCTATCGTGGTATTAAATTTACAATCACAGTCTAAATTTTGGAGTGATCCCTCCTCAAAATTTGGAATACTAGGCAAATTTATTTAAATATGATTTGATTTTAAGAGAGCAGATCCATCTACAAGATAGGCTTAATTTGAATTCAAAATGATAGGATACTTTGTATTTCTTAAAGAAGACCGATCTGTATATATATAGGTTTATTTATGTGATTGAAGTATTAAACAAATCTAAATTTGAGCAATCAGATAGGTTTAATTTGAAGTCGAAATGCTAGGATACTCTGTATTGCTTAGAAAAGACCAATCTGTATAGATATAGGTTTATATATGTGACTGAAGTATTAAACAGATCTAAATTTGAGCAATCGGATAGGTTTAATTTGAAGTCAAAATGCTAGGATACTCTGAATGCTTGAAGAAGACCAATCTGCATAGATATGGGTTTATTTTTGTGACTGAAGTGTTAAATAGATCTAAATTTGAGAAATCGAAGTTGAGTAAATTTGTGTCGAAAGGAAACATTTAATGTATCGCTAATTCCAAACAATCATGCATCTTAAAAGAGACTTCCTGTCTTTTACATTTAAGAATTGAAGAGAAATACGAAATAACAAGAACCTTATGGATCACCTGGGCACTCATATATTATACACATATATACGTATTGGAAACTAAAATGCAAACTGGAAGTAGTCTATCTACATCAGAAAGTTAAGGAAATCTAGAAAACCCCTTTTGTTTATTATATGCTAAAACAATCATGGGAATTGACGCCTATCAAAAGATTTTATGCTTCCCTTCTTTGATTTAAAGAGCGGTCTACCCTTTCCACAGTCAAAGTCTGTAACGACTTTAGAAATTTGTGAAAACCTTAAGGAGATCCAGAACATTTTCTTTCTTAGGAGTATTAGATTCTTTCAGGTAGTACCGTCTCATAATCAAGGGAACGAATATTAAAACAAATGAAAAAATCCAGAGCATGTCAAAGACTCCATTTCGGTGTTTATTGGTTCAAGTTGCGTGGAGTTGTTTTGTTCTTGCAAATGCTGAAACCTGAAATGGCCCCACAGCCTGATTGAATTTCATGATTCGATGATTACCGTTGTATGTTGTTCATGCATCAAGCATTACCAAAAGTCGAAACCCAATATTGGTTGGGCCCCATACCTTTTTCATGATTTTGCGATTAGATGTTTGATGTTGTCCGGTGTTTTTTCATCGGGAGTTAGTAAACCCCGAAACCCAAAATTGTTGGGCCCACACCCTAATCGATTTTTGCAATTCAACATTTATTATTTCATATTGTTTGTGCATTGTGTGTTCGTAAACCCTGAAATCCTGAACCCCGAAACCCCAAAGTGTTGGGCCCATAACTTTTTCTCATTTTGGGATTCGAAACACCGTGTGGTGTTTTGTTTTTTGTATTCGGATGTTGTAATCGCTGAAACCCGATTGACCTTCATTTGTTTTTTCAGTAAGATATATATATGTATATTTAAAGTACAAAAGTGACCTTGTGAATACCTAGAATTATTATATACCATCTACAATAGTTACACATATTTATATCAACAGGTGTTTAATGAAGAGTTATAGGTTGAAATGTTGGAAAATTATTGGACTGAATCGAATTAACACTGTTTAATTACCAGAACTAATCACGAGAGGCGCGAAGGCCCAAGGAAGAAGAGAAATCCCAAAATTTAAAACATTCCCCTAAGTAAATTCCTAACTGTGTAAATAACAACACTATCACCTAAATGTTCAAAATGAAAGTCTTTAACACAATATACCATCATGCAATCTGGAGTCAACTAAAAACAAGATACACATATACCCGGCAATAGCCGAGTACTTTTTCATTTTCAAAATCCTTTCGAGGAAGTAGCCAATATGGCGCAAATATATTAAACCAATAAAATAACCAGTATGCCATTACAAGTAGGCAGGAGGGAAACCCTGTAATTCCTTTAAAAATAGTATTACATATCTCATTTGGAATTGAAACAAATGAACATCCCATGTGGTGTTTTACTTCCAACGATAGATTTTTCCATCACAAAATAGGTTACCCTTAATCAATAGTACCGAAACCTTGAATTAATCTCCATTTCGTAGTTTCGTATACCAGGAGTTGGAGGTGTTAAGGACACTCACAACAAGAATGATAAAATTACGAAATGTGAAACCCTGACTTAATCGTCATTTCGGAGTTTCAGATACCAGGAGTTGTAGGCGTCAATGACACTCACGACATGAATGATAAAGTCGTGAAAGGCTAAAAGGGACTATTGTGAGTCTCGAAAACCCAAAAGGAAAAACTCCAAGATCCTGTCAACCATCCATCTTAGTGGGTTATGTGAACCTTCCGATCACTTCGGAGATTTTGTGATCATGATTTTTGATAATGTTGGAGTCATGATGACTAGAAGGGAAAAATGCTGAAAAATCCTGTCAGTTGTTCGATTAAGAAAAGAAGGGATCAGATTATCGATTTTTGTGAACCATTAATCTGGCCCTATTTTGGGGATTCCAACTTGCCGAAATGACGAAGTGTGAAAGGCATTTTGATTAGGCTTGTGGTCCGAACCAATGGGCATCTGGAATAAGCATGAGACCCAACACTTGAAATCCAATGGCGTAGGTGAATTTGAATATGATCAGAGGATTATGAAACATTCGTACTTTGAGTTTAACTGGGAGGCCTCAGAAAGTAATTATAATTATAGGAATTGAAATAAAAATTGAAATGAGGAGTAAACACTTATCATCAATAATAAAACTTTAAGTTGAATGGTAATGACAGTCGACGACAGTAAGGACTCTTGCAAACTTTCAGACTCAAGATTTATAACATAAATCTTACTTGCTTGAATTTCAAACTATTCAAGGATATTTATACAAACAATTTATTTTTTTTAGACAGTTTTTGAGGTATACTACATATGGTATGAGAGAAAAAGATACAAAATTGGGCCTGAATAGGGCCACATTAGCTACTTGGTATTTATTCTGACTTATGTAAAACTTATAAATCTTATGGTTACAAACAAAAATCCCTTTCTATTTTTGTAAATTATGGCAGCTTAAGAGGGTGCATAAATCAGGATGGAAGGAAATCCACAGCAAGGACCTCCTGGAGATCCAAGACACAATAGTGAAGTAAGCTCACCCACAGAGGTGTTGGAAACAGTGAGGAATTTTATTGTTGAACTGCAGGTTTTCAAGGCCAACAATGAAATATTGAAGAAAGCACAGCAGGAACAACAAGAGATAAATTAAGTCCTACTGCGTAGTATAGTAACCAAGAAAAGACCAAAAGATGATAACCATGAAGAAGAAGTCAGCAAAAGGGCCTCCAAGAATTCTAGACCGAAAACAGAAAAAGGAGACAGTTCATCTAAAGGGACGCCTTCAGCTAAAGACAAAACTATACCAAATAGAAAAAGAAAACAAGGAGACCACCTTGAAGGAGAATTTAAAAAGATTAAACCAGCTACCTTTGATGGAGAATTGAAGAAAGGAGAAGAAGTTGAGGCATGGTTGTTGGACATCAAAAACCATTTCCAGATCTACGACTATTCCAACAACATGAAGGTCAGAATGACCATCAACAATCTGAAGGGGAAGGCAAGTATTTGGTTGCATGACCTGAATTGGCCAAGGGACTAAAGGAGAAACAGTTGGAATGGTCTAACTTTAAGAAGTATTTCAAGAAACATTACCTTTCTGAAAGCTATTATGAAAGGAAGACGAAAGAATTTTACGAGTTACAACTCGAACAGATGATGATGGAGGACCTTATAAATAAATTTCTGGAACTACTAAGGTTTGTACCGTACATCCTGGAGGATAAGGTAAAAATTCAGCGATTCTTAAGCTGTTTACCACAGGCCTACCAAGACAAAATTGAGTTTGACAACCCCAAATCCTTGAGTGAGGTATTCAGGAAAGCATGAATGTGCTATGACTAGTATAAACATCGGGTAGAGTTTCCCAATACTTGGAAGGATAAAAAGCAAGATCGAAAGAACCAACAGAAGAAGGGATACCAGCGAACTCCTTATCAGGATGCAGCAAAAAGTTTCCCAAGGAAGGATTTTCACTCCAATCATCTGAATACACAAGGTAGTGGTAAACCGGTAAACCTGGGAATGAAGAAGCTTGGGGAAAACTCTCGCAAGCCATTAAAGTGTTGGGAGTGTGGAGAGCCTCATCTAAGGAGGAACTGTCCACGTTTAACTCCAGCAAACATAATTGTTGCTCATAATCTATAGGAATCCTTGACAGTGGGAGATGTGGGTAGAAGCCTGCATCAGATAAATGTAGCCATAGATGGTCGACAAGTTGACCACTAGTCCTCGGTGGTATAAATTGAAGGTAAATTCTATGACACTCAAATTTCTATTTTAATTGACCCTGGATCTATGTTAAGTTATATTACTCTTGATGTAGTAGAGTCGAAAAAACTTAAGAAACTGAAGCACGCAAAATCATGGCTTGTACAACTAGTAACAGGCACTAAAAGGAAAGTAGTTGACTTTATTTCTAATCCTCAGTTCATCTTAGATGGTCAAAAGATAAGGACCAATCTGAACATCCTACCACTAGGACCTTATGATATGACTATCGGTATGGATTGGTTGGAACAACACAAAGTAGTACTAGACTGTTATATAAAGATACTTAGCTATAAAGATAATTTTGGCACTATTAGAACAACCCACAGCATACCAAAACCTGTATCAGTCAGACAAGTTTCAACGATGCAAGTTAAGAAATGTATTGAAAAGGGATGTCAAGTTTATGCCATCCAAGTGACGAATCTATTAGAAAAAGAAGATAAGCCAAAGTTAGAAGACTTTGTTGTCCTACGTGAATTGAGAGACATGTTTGTGTATGAGATACTAGAATTACCTCCTAGAAGGGAAATAGACTTCTCCATACACCTACTACTCAGTTCATCCCCTATCTCAAAAGCACCTTACCGAATGAGTCTACTAGAACTGATAGAATTAAAAATCCAATTATAGGAATTGTTGGACAAAAGTTATATGAGACCAAGTGTTTCACCATTGGGGGCACCAGTCCTCTTTGTAAAAAAGAAAGACGGTACTCTAAGACTATGTATCGATTATAGACAACTGAACAAAATGACCATTAAGAACAAACACCCCTTACCAATGATAAATGATCTGTTCGATCCAGTTGGTGGGGCCAAGATCTTTTCAAAATTGGATTTATGATCCGGTTATCATCAAGTTAGGATAAAGGATGAGGACATAAACAAAATAGATTTTTGAATAAGATATGGACACTACGAGTTTTTAGTCATACCTTCCAGACTCACTAATGCACCAGCCACATTTATGTGCTTGATGAACAACATTTGCAGTCAATACTTAGACAAGTTCATAGTAGTATTTATCGACGATATTCTGATCTATTCTAAAACAGAGGCAAAACATGATGAACACTTAAGAATAGTTCTACAAACATTAAAGAAACACAAACTATATCCAAAATTCGACAAATGTGACTTTTATAAAAAATAAATACAATATTTAGGACATGCCATTTCCTTAGAAGGTATTGTCTTAGGCCTAGAAAAGATAAAATCCATTATAGAATGGTCAGTACGTAAGGATATGGCAGATATCCGGTCATTCATGGGAATCACCAGATATTATTGTAGATTTATAGCAGGGTTTTCCAAGATAGCCTACCCTATCACCTCACTACTAAAGAAAGGAACCAAGTTTAACTGGTCACAAAAGTGTCAAGACAACTTTAACAAGATGAAAGAATTATTGACATCGACACCCATTTTGAAGGTAGCAGACCCAGATAAAGACTTCACAGTTTGTGTTGATGCAAGTAAAGAGGGACTAGGTGGTGTCCTAACTCAGGAAGGGTACGTGATTTGTTATGAGTCCCAAAAATTAAAAGAACCCAAGTAAAATTATGTCACTCATGACTTAGAATTGGCAGCAGTAATACATGCCTTAAAAATGTGGCAACACTATAGAATGGGCAGAAAATTCCTACTATTGACAGATAATAGCGGGGTGAAATATTTGTTTAACCAAGCAGATCTTAATGCAAGAGAAGCAAGGTGGCTAGCCTTCTTGAGCGAATTCAACTTCGAGGTCAGACATATCAAGGGTAAGGAAAATAAAGTAGTACACGCTTTAAGAAGAAGAGTCCATGGGTTATTTTAGATAAACATTAGCAAGGCAGAAAGTGATCTGGAACAAAGAATAAGGACGATGGGTATCAACGACGAAAATTACACTAAGATAATGACAAAATTACAAAGTAGTACCACCAACTCTGACAAACCAGATCTAAGCATCAACAAGAAAGGACTATTATGACTTAAAAACAAACTTTACATACCAGATTCAGCAGAATGGAAATAAACAATTTTTGATGAAGTGCATAAGAAATCATATTCTGGCCATCCAAGTTACCAGAAAACAATAACAACACTTAGAAAACTATTTTTTTGGCCTAGTATGAAGGGCGAAACAACATAATACTTGGCTAGGTGCCAAGATTGTCAGTAGCTTAAGGCTGAGCACCAGCATCCAGCTGACCTTTTACAGCCATTACCAGTACCAGAATGGAAATGGGAGACTATATCACTGTACTTTATAACAGGTTTTCCTAAAACTCAGAAACATAATGATTCTATCATGGTTGTAATCGGTAAACTCACTAATTCTACACACTTTATTCTTGTAAAGTCTAATTTTAAATCTATAAACATTCTTGAAATATTCATGAAAGTAATTTTTAGACTGCATGGTATTCCTAAAATGGTGATTGCAGATAGAGATGTAAAATTTACATCCTCTTTTTTGAAGGAATTATTTGCAGGGATAAACACTAACTTGAATTTCAGTAGAAGCTATCATCCACAAACAGATGGACAGACTGAAAGGACAAACCAAATCATAGAGGATATGCTTCGCATGTACATAAGAACAAAACCAACAAAGTGGGAAGACAACCTGCACTTGGTAGAATTTGCATATAACAATGGGTACCAAACTTCGACTAAGTTGAGCCCTTTTGAAATACTTTATGGCAGAAAGTATACGATTCCAATTAGCTAGGATAACTCGACAGAGAGACTCATGATTGGACCAGAGATGCTCCAACAAATGGACAACATTGTAAGAAGGGTACAACAGAACTTGAAAGAAGCACAGGACAGACATAAGAGCTATGCAGATCAGAAAAGAAGACACTTGGAATTTCAAGTAGGATACCATGTTTATTTGAAGGTCAAAGCCTGAAAGAGCTCATTGAAGTTAGGGAATTGATCTAAGATGGCACCCAGGTTTTGTGGGCCCTTTGCGATACTAGCTCAAATTGGACCCGTAGAATATCAACTTGCACTTCCAACTAATCTAAGAATTCATAATGTATTTCATGTTTCGTTGCTGAAAAAGTATATTCATGACCCTACTCATAGGATTGATTGGAACTTGGTGCAGGTGGAACCTGAAGGCAAGTTCTAGGTGGAACCCCTGCACATTCTGGATCGGAGAGAAATAACACTTCGGAATAGAGCCATCGCTGAGGTAAAGGTGCAATGGAAGCACTTTAGTCCTGAGGAGGCCACTTGGGAGTTGGAGGGAGATTTGTGGAAATATCATCCAATCCTATTCTAGGAAAGGAACGAACATTGATTAGGCAGAGGCATGATTTGACCCAACTAACTATTTGACTATGACACTTGTATAGAAACAAAATATTTTATATTGATTGCAAGAGGACAAATGGAACAACCATGTTAAATTTAGTTGACTATGACTCCATGAGTGGGGAACATGTTGGAACTACCTCTGGGCTGATTATTAGAAGTGGCAAATCAGTGATTTGGCCATTGGCAGCCCCTGAAAATCAAAGATTTAAAAAGCTGCGAAAATTCCCAAGGGAGGGAAAAAGACCTAGGCAAAATTGATAAATAGCATATGCGAGGAGGCAGGACACTGCAAAGTATGTTGGGAAAGGAGACTATTGATTTACTTGCTGTTATGAAGACTTCTTAAGTGTGAGGCAAGGGAAAACTACTAGAGTTGTAAGACATTGTTGAAGAGAAGCTTTTCCAAGTTATCCCTCATGGATTCATGGTTAGCCTAGGCAGTGAATTGGGCAAGTAGTTTGGCCTCCCTGTTCTACGGTTGGGAGGAACGTGGTTGTTCCCTTTGTTTTTCTGCAAGCTGGTTCAGATATGTAAACCTTTCCTTACTGTGTGCTTGGATGTTTTGTGTGTAACTGATACTATGCATCTACTTGGATGTTTTGTGTGTAAACCTTTCCCTCCTGAAAATATGGAATACTAGGAAAATTTATTTAAATACGATTTTACTTTAAAAGAGCATATCCATCTACAAAATACGCTTAATCTGAATTCGAAATGCTAGGATACTCTGTATTTCTTAAAGAAGACCAATATGTATAGATACAGGTTTATTTCTATGACTGAAGTATTAAAGAGATCTAAATTTAAGCAATCAGATAGGTTTAATTTGAAGTCAAAATGCTAGGATACTCTATATTGCTTAAATAAGACCAATATGTATAGATATAGGTTTATTTCTGTGACTGAAGTATTAAACAGATCTAAATTTGAGCAATTGGATAGGTTTAATTTGAAGTTGAAATGCTAGGATACTCTGAATGCTTGAAGAAGACCAATCTGCATAGATATGGGTTTATTTCTATGACTGAAGTATTAAATAGATCTAAATTTGAGCAATCGGAGTTGAGTAAATTTCTTCCGAAAGGAAACATTTAAATGTATCGCTAATTCGAAACAATCATGAATCTTAAAAGAGACTTCCCGTCTTTTACATTTAAGAATTGAAGAGAAATACGGAATAGAAAGAACCTTATGGATCACCTGGGCACTCATATATTATACACATATATACGTATTGGAAAATAAAATGCAAACTGGAAGTAATCTATCTACATCAGAAAGTTAAGGAAATATTAAAAACCCTCTTTGTTCATCAGATGCTAAAACAATCATGGGAATTGATGCCTATCAAAAGATTTTATGTTTCCCTTGTTTTGTTTAAACAACGGTCTACCCTTTCCACAGTCAAATTCTGTAACGAATTTAAAAATTTGTGAAAACCTTAAGGAGATCCAAAACATTTTCTTTCTCAAGAGTATTAGATTCTTTCAGGTAGTACCATCTCACAGTCAATTTAACAGACATTAAAAAAAAAGAGAAAGACCAGAGCATGTCAAAGACTCCATTTTGGAGTTTATTGGTTCAAGTTGCGTGGAGTTATTTTGTTCTTGCAAACACCGAAACCCGAAGTGGCCCCACTGCTTGATTGAATTTCGTGATTTGGAGATTACCATTGTATGTTGTTCATGCATCAAGCATTACCAAATGTCGAAACCCGATATGGGTTGGGCCCCATAACTTTTTCATGATTTCACGATTAGGCATTTGACGTTGTGCAGTGTTTTTACATCGGGAGTTAGTAAACCCCGAAACCCGAAATTGCTAGACCCACACCCTAATCGCTTTTCACAATTCGACATTTCTTATTTCATTTTGTTTGTGCATCGTGTGTTCGTAAACCCCAAAATCCTGAACCCCAAAACCCCAAAGTGCCGGGTCCACAACTTTTTCTCATTTCAGGATTCAACAAACCGTGTGGTATTTTATTTTTTGTATTCAGCATTTGTAATCTCTGAAACCCGATTGACCTCTATTTTTTTTTTTCACTAAGATATATATATGTATATTTAAAGTACGAAAGTGACCTTGCGAATACTAAGAATTATTATAGACCAACTACACTAGTTACACATCTTGATATCAACCGGTGTTTAATGAAAAGTTATAGGTTGAAATGTTGGAAAATTATTGGAGTGAATGAAATTAACACAGTTTAAATACCAAAACTAATCATGAGAGGCATGAAGCCCCAACGAAGAAGGTACATCCTGAAATTTAAAACATACCCCTGAGTAAATTCCTAACTGTGTAAATAACAACACAATCACCTAAATGTTCAAAAGGAAAGTCTTTAACACAAGTACAGTAACTGCAAATTGAATTCATATACCATCATGCGATCTGGAGTCAACTATAAACAAGATACACATATAGCCGACAATAGCCGAGTACATTTTCCTTTTCAAAATCCTTTCGAGGAAGTAGCCAATATGGCACTAGTATATTGTAGAAGCCAAAATTAACAAGCCTAGTAAAATCCTTACAACTATGAATAACATTTCTAACATAGAATTTGTGAGTGCGCAAATAATTCATTAGCTTCAAATAAGCATATAAAATTTCAACATAATTTAACATTTAACTACAGCATAAAAATAACTTAGCAATTTCATAAACAAATTACTTGCTTCTGATGCTAATTTTTGCTGATATGATTGTCCCTTCCCTGTTGCCTTGCTGTTCCCTTGTTGTTGCCTGATGCACTAACCAACTCTGCCCAAACCGACTAACCTCCCAGCCAGCTAGAAGCAGCCTTTCCGGCTCCCTAGCTCCAGGAAACCGAAAGGAATCCTGGCTCCCATGCCTAATATCCCTAGCAACCCAGTGCCCTCTGCAATGATACTCAAAGACTGCAGAACTCCCCGACATAACCAGAAAATCCAAGCAAAGAAACAAGAACTCTCGTCCCCCTCCAAAATGCTTCCTCCCCTCAAAAAAATGATCCCTATTTCTGTAAGACTCCTCCTGTCATATCCCTCCTTCACCGACTCTTTCCCCTTCATTAATTTCCTTATCCCTTTATTCATTATCTTATCCTCTTATTTAATGTTTCTTATCCTTTTATTTAATGTTTCACATCCTTTTATTTAATGTTTCTTATCCCCTCTGTATACGTAAGTATTTAATAAATTAAATTATTAACCCCTTTAACTTATTACCCATGTCATTGAATGTGATATGTAATCAATTAATTAATTAATTAATCAATCAAAAGCTATAAACAATTAATTAATAAATAAATATTTAATTAATATTATTAATGC
>SNQJ01S0046092.1:120674-139696 GCA_010110895.2 Picea sitchensis | reverse complement strand
ATGTAGGCTCTGAGTTCATCTGCTTGATTGCTCTCTGCTTGATTGCTCTTTATCCAGACTGAAGGAATGATGGAAGAATCCGAGGCGTCGCAAGGAGTGCTAAATATCCGGACGACCCCCTTTCTTCTTCCAGCCAGGAAGCTTCCATCTCCATCTCCACCTCCCTCGTTACAGACTACAATTTTTCCAGCCACTTTATTGCGATCTAATGAATTTTCCGAGCAATATCTGTGAGTTCAGTTTTTACATATTAGGTGTCATGTCAGCTATAAATGGCATGCCTGATAAAGAAAAATCGTATCATCAACATGTCCAATCATGGATACCTGCAGAGACGTTTGCTGCGTCTCCTCCATAAACTAGAGGATACCATGGTTTCTCCATTGAAAACGTATTGATTGCATTTCCCTGATCAGAATATGATTAGCCATTTGAACTGAGCGCATAAGAACAATCTACAAATACCAACACAATGGAAATAATACGGACAAAATATCAATCAATGAAATTACCGAAAAGTCTTATTGTTTCCCATAACCAATTTGCCTTGGAATGTACGATCCATGGTAGTTGCAAGTCAGAATTCCATTCTTCATTGCATGAAATGAACCGATGGCAATGCTACTGTTAAAGTAATCAAGAATATGAGCAGGCCCAAGGGCAAGAGAAACAATATCCGCGCCGTCATGGATGGCGTCCTCGAATGCCGCAAGAATATCTGCTTCCCAACAATAACCTCCCCAACAAATTTTGTACAGTGCTAGCCTTGAACCTGCTACTCCACCCCGGGCATTACCTTCTGCTAATCCGTAAAGGCTAGCGTTTCTCACAACGTTTCCGGCCGCTGTGGAGGCAGTGTGCGTCCCGTGTCCATCCGAGTCTCTTGGAGACATGAACTCTTTCGATGGGTGTTCAATATCAGCACCTTGGTAATAGATACGCCCTCCTATAATTTTTCTGCGAGTCAGAACCCAATTAGTTAATTTTTTTTCATTAATTCATTAGATGTTTTGTATTTTTCTGTTCTTACAGAATTAGATAAATACAACCAGCACATATATTGAACCAACCCTTTGGCCTAAAACAATTACGTTACGAGATTTTTTTCAAAACAATATAATGGATATCCAACAGAACCATATTATTACCTGTTGCAGGTAATAATAATGGATGAAGCAGTTTCGCATGTTCCTTTCCATTTTGAGGGAACAGGGCCCAATCCCGTATCCTTGAAGCTTTCTGAGTCGGGCCATATTCCTATATGCAGAAAAATTCTTTCATTGGCCAAAATTCATAGTAGTGCCAACATACAAAGTTCTGCAATTACCTGTATCGAACATTCCAATGATTATATCGCTTTCATACTGCAGATTTCTTTCGACGGATAGAGGTAAGCCTATGAAATCCCATGATAGAGTAGTGTGGAGAACCATTCTCCTGTTCTCAAAAACGGAAACAACACCATCCATATCTGTTTAATTGAACAGACCGAAAAACGACAACACAATTAATTAGTATTCCAGCTTTCACAAAATCTTATATCCCCGAATTGAACAACACAAAGCCAAGAACTGTTAGGAAATTTTGCAGACTTACTCGATATGGATTCTACCTCCGCAGCCGAAAGGGTTCCAGCGAATCCATCAAAACTTCTCCCATAACTATAAATCAATGCTTCTTCTGCAACAGCATGACTGGCAATCACATTTTTTAAGACTAATGAATATAACATGCACTCGACGTGAAAATACAACTTAAAATATTCAAGATCGTTTCAATCGAGGAAATTGGGAAGGACATGACGATTAACCTTCCTAGAACGGATTACAGCATATCATGGTGAGCCATAGCACCGATTTCCTTCCAGTCGCCAGCTTCATGAGTTGGGACTTCTCCCATATAGACGATTTGAACCTTCACAAAAAGTAATCTGCAATGTCAGGAAGAGACTGTAATTGGTGCTCTGAATCATAAACAGGATATATGTGAGAAGAAATCACCTTTCTGTTCGGCTTTTCTGCTGCTGATGCATGCAGGACGAACACTACCATGAAAAAGAAAATTTCCTTTTTCATGATTGTCTTAAACAAAAAATTTCTTAAACAAAAAAATAACACAATATAGATTCAAAACGTTGTTATTCCATCAATGTGGTTCAAGTAGCTCTTCTAGTATCAATAACATGGTCTTGTGAAGCTCTGTTTTCAAAAGTCTCAAAGATCCTTTTGGCAAATTTTAATTTGAATTATTTTTATAAGGTGATCTCTTTTTTGGTTTTCATAAATAAAAAAAGCCAAGAAAAAAACACTATAAGATCCACATATTAATAGACAAAACTTTATTCCAATCAAATTGACATGATTACTTATATTTAGGGAATGGATTTAATGTTTCGGAATTTGTTAGAAATTTCAATTTAATCAACCTTGAAGAAATGATGGATTATATAAGTGAATTTGTCATTACAAGAAGGCATTGGAATTCTTGCCAATAACTAGGATGTCTCTTATGTTGTTGTTTCTTGTTATTGCATTGGTTCTACTTCTCTAGTTGTTTCAACTCGAAAATTGGATTTGTAACTAAAACTAGCACTCAAACTATTGTGATTAGTTCTTATTTTTTTAGATCTTTGTAGCTATTCCCACAAGCTTGCCACTAGAAATAGAATGTTTCACTCATTGTAGGCCGCCTTGCTAGTGTTTTACATTTTGAAATACAAGACGAGCGCCATTTTCTATAGGGACTATTTCTATGTAGCTATTGTGAAATATTGGTATTGAATCTATTTCAAAGGAAACTTGTTCGACCAAGTTGAAAAGACTATATAGTTTGAATATGCGTATGCTAGTTGATCAAGAGCTTATGGCACTTTCTCCTTCGCGCCCACTAATATGGCTATAATGCTAGGTAAGCATGATAGGAAAGGAAAAAATATTGCGGTATAACACAAGATAGATTCAAAACGTTACTCGATCAGTGTGATTCAAGTAGCTCCTCTCGTATCAACAACATGGTTGTCTTGTCCTCACTTATTACCATATTGTGAAGCGTTGTTTCCAAACATCCCAATGGCCATTTTGTCAAACTTTAATTTTAATTCTTTTTATAAAGTGGTCTCTTTTTTGGTTTTAACAAACCAAAAAATGGCAAGAAAGAAACACTATAAGATCCACATATTAATAGACAAAAACGTTATTCCAGTCAAATTGACATGGTTATTTATATTTCAGAAATGGATTTAATGTTTCCGAATTTGTTAGAAATTTCAATTTAATCAACCTTGAAGAAATGATGGATTCTGTGAGTGAATTTGTCATTACAAGAAGGCATTGCAATTCTTGCCTTGGGTTAACAATAACTAGGATGTATCTTATGTTTTTGTTGCTTGTTATTGCGTTGGTTCTACTTCTCTAGTTGTTTCAGCTCGGAAAATTGGATTTGGAACTAAAACTAGCACTCAAACTATTGTGACTAGCTCTTTTTTTTTAGATCTTTGTAGCTATTACCACAAGATTGCCACTAGAAATAGGATGTTTCCGTCATTGTAGGCCGCGTTGCTGGTGTTTTACATTTTGAAATACAGGATGAGGGCCATTTTCTATAGGGACTATTTCTATGTAGCTATTTTGAAATGTCGGTATTGATCTATTTCAAAGGAAAATTTTTTGACCAAGATGAAAAGACTATATAATTTGAATGTGCTTATGCTAGTTGATCAAAAACTTATGGAACTTTCTTCTTTGCTTCCACTAATATGGCTATAATGCTAGGTAAGCATGATAGGAAAGGAAAAAGTATTGTGGTATAATGGTGTATTCATCATTTCCATTCTATGCATGTTAGGTCAATGATAGTAGGTATTGTAGATAATCCTATTTTACCCAACTCATACCCTCACGAGTTATCCATTTCTATTGTTTATGGATTACATAGGTAGAGTGGAACCAATCCTTGTATTGAATGCAATGACTTTCTCTAATTGCTAAGAGAAAGCTTCATTGGAGGAAATTTTTATATCGGGTATGTTTATGGTGAAATTAATTTTCCACTCTCAAAAACATCTTCCTGCATTGAGAGTAATCTGACCTTATCCACTTCTATAATTTTCTTCAGGTTGCCTTCAAGTTCTATTGATCTAATAGAAGTGATGTGAGTGGCCTATAAGAACCAGTTGAATTCATGTTCCTGAAGATGTGCTTATAGTTCCCCATTACCCATGATCAAGAGCTAAATATAGGTTCAATATAGTATGTAGTGGTTTACACCACGTACAAAAGGCGATTGGTGCAGCAAAGGCAGTGCAAAGGTCATGGTCGAGGCAAAATAAACTATCACGATTGGTATCCTTCATGGACAAACCCTCATCACCACAATGAAGGATAAGCATTACTACCTATCTAAAGATAGCACCAGAGAGGTCGATTAATGTTAAATATATATCGAGAATTACTTTCTATCATTAAATGTTTAACTAATTAAATAACATTTCTAGAGTTGAAACATAGGAGATTGGCATCTAAAATGAAAGTCAATTGCCTTTCCTTGATACGAGGCCAAATACTGGGAAGAATATTGTAATTTTCGATAGAAATATATGAAACTATAAGCTTAGAAATAATCTCAATGCATGGAAACTTAGTTTCATATGATCGGTTCTACTTACTCCAAACTAGTTTCAAGTTTTAAGAAAAATGACAAATTGATTACTGTATTCCAAGACTAAAAGGTAGGGACTAATAGTGCTTACCTTATTTAGAAGGTAAGGTCATATGGTTTCATATATTAGGAGAAAGAGGCATCTCCAAAAGCTACATGTTGTCTCTCTCTGCTTATGCATTTGGAAACTAATTTCTTCCTTGAACTTTGGAGCTTTTAGGAATTTTTTCATCTCTCACCATATGCATTTGGTAACTAGTTGCTTCCTTGGACATTTTATTTCGTGGACATTATTTTCGATAAATCTTTGACTAGATTTCATATGCATTAATTTCGATAAATATTTGGCAAGTGCACATAAAATCTTTATTGTTCATCTCCATGCCCATGAAAGAGATTTTTCGTAAGTGCTTAGGGATAAGGAAGAACTTTTCTCACTTTCAACGAATCTCTTCCTGAATGGTGATCTCACTTTTCTTCAAGTAGAAGATATTAAAATAGAACAAATGTAAGTGGTTGTTTCTAATAAACACAATAGCTATGAAATTGTTTACAACTTACACACAATTAATATTCATGACTATACTCCATGTAACACACCTACTATCTACTCAATTATAACATGCACAAGGTTTGAAGGGACGTTCATGTATCTCTATTTGATGTTGAAATTATATTGGTACTATATGGTCCTCTCCATGTATTTTCTAGGTTGCCATTATTAAAACATATATTGGGGTTCTCAAAAAGACAAAATATGAAAGACTTGAACCATCCCTTTCGAATGCAGGAGTACACCCTTTCAAATTGTGGAATCCTAGGTAAGTATCCAATTATTTTTGTTCCATTGTAGAGCAGTTGAAGGGGGCACAAAAGCCTTTGGATATCCAGAAAATCGATAACCTACACATAATGAAGGGCCCAACAAGGGGGTATTAAGGAATGAGTGCATGTCGTTGGATCCCCTCACCAGTTGAAAATTTGGGAAAAAGAAAGGGATCCCATGGGAGCTTGAATGGAGATGGTTTGTAATGGACCATGTTACCTGGGCAAGTTCTTCTCAATTGAAAAAAGGATAAGGTATAATAATACCATTCAATGAATGATACCATGAGTTAGTCAATGAGGAAATTAAGCTGGTGGTTGGTCGTAAATGATATGGTGGATAAATACATGAGATGCCCCATAGTCATTTGTTAGGGAGGTTGGTTTAATAGTTTGGGGATTTCAATGAACGTAGAATGAGCATGGAGGGGAATGGTATTCTCATTTATGATCATTAATTCAAACGGAGATAGGAGAAAAATGTTAGTTCACATAATGGAAGAAGGAAGATCTCATGAATCCCATTGTAATCCTGACCAAGATTTAAATTGATGGGTAGTTTGAGGCTTTTTAGAGGTGCATAGCCCATATTTTTGCGAAAGATGAAGAACCCGGTGAGGCCTAGATGTAATGTTTGAAGTGTTAATTTAATAGACTAGTGTTGCATGTAGATTTTCCTCCATTAATGGGTTTTGTGCATTGCTTTGAATTGCATTGTTGTGTGCTCCTAGTAATTACAACATCTATAGTTAATAGACTGTCTACACTACTAATGTATCAGAGAATGTTTGATCCCCACATGTGAGTGCTAATGACACACCGATGTTTTGACATGGTAAAACCCTATGGGGAATCATCCAAGACCCTCGCTAACATGGGCACTTGGACCAATTTATTAATGCGAAAGAAAAATATTACATAGAGATTTACAAGAGAGTTTATCGCAATCGATCATCAGTAAATGACCCTTAGTAAAGAATGATATCTAGAAGAGGATAGACTAACTGGAATCCAGGTAGAAGAAAACCACATGAGTGATCCAATGTTTTTGAGGAAATTATGAATCCCTTAAAGGTCGAGGGATTCCTAGAGGAAGAGCAGGACAATTCAACTGAACACATTTCAAGTGTGGACCACAAGGGCACCAAAATTATATGTGTCTAGAGAAATTATATGTCAGTTGAATACAAGAATAAAGAACATGTAAAGCTCCATGTGTGAAGATTACAATTGTGTTTATTGTTGGAGACAACACATATCTTAATTGAGGGAAATGGCTTGGGCTTACGATTGCAACAATATTTTCCATAATAGGGATTTTGGTCCCATCAACAATAGTGGTGAAGGTGGTCTAAAATATATCTATTCCAAGAAAGAAAAATGGGAAGAACTATGATTTTATTAGCATATCTTTGCACATGCCTATGTTAGGTTATATACACACTTAGGAGTTAGTTAAGATAAACTTGGTACAATATTTCATGAGGTTAAAGTGTGTTTCTTTAGTATGCATTTGTAGTTATGTAATCTGACGGTCATAATTTGTTCTAGACATAAAGTGATCTAATGACTCATATTCTCCTCGATACTAATGGATATATTGATTCGACCGACCCCACTCATATTTTTTGAGGGTGATGCACCTTTAGACCATGTTGTCTCACAATGAATTCATCCTTTGCTTGATGAAGTGCTCATTCTGATGCAATCTTTCACCGATCCCACTCTTCTTTTTTAGGGTGATTTTCTTTCAAACCATGTTGTCTCACAACCTATTCAGCCAGTGGTTGAGGAAGTGGTTGTTCCGATGAAATATTCGGTCGACCCCACTCTTCTCTTGGAGAGTGGTGAGTCTACCAAATGGTCATGCAAATGCAATCTTCTACTGATCCCACTCTTCTATTGGAGAGTGTTGAGTCTACCAAAGTGGTCATGTCGATGCAATATTTAGCTGATCCCACTCTTCTGATAAGGAGTGATATGTATACTGACTATGTTTTTATCATTTCCAGTTTAGTACTTTCAAATCAAGGGGACATTCCATCCACTTCGATAACACCCCCTCCAAGTCCTAGGATGGTTTCCTTTCATTAGAATGACCTTGTTGAGCCTCGTCTTCCTTCTTATATGCCTTTTCAAATAAGGGTTGAATTTAATTCAAAAAATATTTACCGATGTATTTTAGATGAAGGAGACTCTGCAAGTATTTTATCCTCCTGGGATTGGAAACCTTTGGGTTCTCCCGAGCTTGTGACTTCTTCGCATGAGCTGTTGTATTTTGACAGACGTCCTAGTGAATATTTGGGGATTCTTCCTCAATTTCCTATCTCAATAGGTGGTAATATTTTCTTTTTTTATGTTATAGTGGTGCAAGGCCCGTTATATTTCAATATGCTTCTCGGGTGTGATTATGTATACACTATGAATGTTGCAGTGTGTACTCTCTTTCGGGTGATGCATTTTCCTCACAATGGAAGCATTTTCACTATCGACCAATTGGCATCCGATAATAACCATCATAATTCAACGTTAGTTCAAGATGCCCCTTTATATATATAAATTATTCATGTAGATTCTACCCCGCCATAGGTAAATTATGTGGCATCTTATCCTCCGTGTTCAATTGCTCCGTAGTAGGAACTTGTTCGTGACTCATTTTTTCCTTCACGAGACTTCGTCTCAGTAATTGATCCATTGGTTTATCCAATGAGGGAATGGGATCCCTTTCTTCGCCCACTTAGTCTGAGTGATATTGAGTTTCCTTTCGAGTCTAAATTCGTTGTTTGTAGATCCTCAAGCCCTTGTGCTTGCGATTCTTTGTTGATAGGCTCTTCTAGTCCTGGACAAAACCTTCATCGTCATATGGAATATGGTTAGTTTGCTTCCCTATTTGGGATTGTCAACCCTCCTTGTTTGACTGATTTATCAGATTTTGAATTTCCTTCCGATGAGCCTATCCTTGAAGCCATGACTATGGTTTCTATACTAGGAGAAGACTTACACCGTGTTTTTTGTTTTCTTCCCTTTTGGGAGACTTTCCAAGTTGACTATCGAAGAGACACTTGTTTAGATCCTAGCATTGGTATCTAATTGAACTACTACCATGCATGAGCCATAAGTTCGTGCGGTGCTTTGTACCATATTGTATTGTCCATGTTTGTTGTTTTAAAGTTTTGCATTCAATAACACCTCTTATTTTCTGAAGTTTCTATCTATATTGGATTTATTAACATCTGTATGAGTGTTATTGGCCTTATATGCATGATCTTGGAGACATTTTTCTTTGACATTTTCTCATTGTATCGTTCTGTTCTAACATGTATTGACTACAAAACTAGCATATAGGCTAGAGTTTTTTCTACTTTCATTTTTTGCATTTTTTGCATTATCCTTGACACTAACCATCCTTGTCGATAAGTGTGTCGTACTTGATGTGGAAGATCCTTCCTTCGATGGGAGTCCAAGTTAGATCCTTGTTTTCCATTTGGTTTCCATGCCATAATACTTCAAAGGAACAAGAGTCCTGTTTAGTCCCACCATGACTTTGTGTTGAAGCCTCATACTTATTCTTCATCTTTCTCTGGCCTATACCCAAGGGAATCCCTAATGAGAATGTTTTGTTTTCTTTCAAGCTCACTTCAATTTTGAAAGAAACGTCCAAAGAGAATTTATTTATTCTTTTCGATCTCATATGGATTACTTGAGAAAACAAGACCCCCTGGAGTCTTCTTTAATCCCTTTTCAGACTCTCTAGAATGAAAATATTGTCGAGCGTTCTTGTTACACTTCATGCTCGTCAAAATCAAATTTGAGGGCATATCTGTTCGACGGTAGTTTACCCATTCTTTGGTTCGGATGGAAAATTTTAGGAACAAAGGTATTCCCTAGGAACTTCGGTTCTCTAGGAGAGTATTCTCAGTCATAATTTTAACCCTTTTTCAGGCCTGTGTGACTAAATTTTCGAAAAAGTAACATTCTAGTTGGTTTTGGTTTATCTCTTTTCCGTGCATTGGAGATTACTGATGAAAAAGGAACTCCATCGAAGTCCATATTTAATATCCTTTCAATGTCCCTATATATGATTTTTGTTTAGTGACCTTGTTCCTTTCACACTCGTTAATTGGTCCAGATAGAACATCTATTTTGCATGATTTTAACCCTTTTTCCAGCCAATAGATTATACAGGAAAAAGGTACATCTAATGAGACTTGTCTCGCCACGAGAGTTATCCTAAGTTATATTTTATACTTTTTCGGGCTAAGGAGACTAAACCTAGAAAAAGGTTGTGAGTCAATAGTTAAGCTCTTTTCAGTCTACTTAAAATTGAAAATATAGACGAGTGATCTTGTCTCAATCACACTCATTAAAATGGTTTTGAAGAGACATATTTTCGTTATAAGTTTAACCCTTTTTCGAACCGACTAGAATAATTGTGAAAAAGGAAATCCCAAGAGTCTTATGTTATCATTTTTTCAGACTCTCTAAAACGTGAAAAAACCACCGAGTTTAGCTTCTGTGGGATCGTAAAAATTTGCATGCAAGGAGTCTTGTTGTGTCATGCTTAATCGCACTGTGGGTCTCACCTTTGCGTCGTTGGCCTAATTACGGATCCATGTTTCTCTCAATTATGACCTTCAAATCATTCCTTAAATGCAAGCCTTGAAACAATTTTTTCCTTTTCGATCTGACACCTTGACCCATGGAGGAATTTTCTAGAGTGTCCTTATCCTCCACATGTTTCCTTGCTCTGAGCATCAGTATGTTCCATGTGCCTCAAACTAGTTTTCTTTCCCACGACACTCATTCCTCCTCTATAACGTAGCATTCTTTTATTTTTCATCCGCAAGATAGTCACCCTTTGACAAATATATAAAGAGGGGACAGGATAAATAAATTATTTTTCATCCGCAAGATAGTCACCCTTTGACAAAGCACATCCTTTCATTTGTTTTCCAAGCATTGGGATCTAGTATGACCTTCAAGAGCTATTCTCGCTACATAGAGCTATGTCCCCTTCCGTTTGGTTACTCTTCCAAACATATGGAGAGTTTATGGTGCATCCTGCATCACCGACTTATGTCAATGTTACGTTGCCTGAGTCTCATCATTTTTCGTTCTTTTTTACAAGGGAAGTTTTATCCAACCTGAGTCGTCCATTTTTCATTTTGTCTCTTGACCTTCATGAATCGACCATCCCGAGAGTCTAGTCAAGCCTGGATTCAAAATCGATGAAGTTATGTGCCTGATGATCGAGATCCTCCAATCTTTCCTCGACGACTTGTCGCAGACCTTAGAGTAGTGAGTCTTAAACTCCTATTGTAATACTACCTGAGCTATTGAAGATATTGAAATCATTTTTCAAGCTATGGTGTTCTCATCTCCAGTCGCAGGTGTCAATACTTCTTGAAGATGCATATTATTTGTACTTGAATATCATCAAATGATTTTGAGATGTAGATCCTTTTTGTATTTCTAATGGCTATACTTTATATGACATGGATATTAAGTGTACTTGATTTTCATCCATGATTAGTTCATCTCGAGCATGGGTATTCCCAACTCAGAAAGATTATTATTATTTTGAAGATGGTGTGCTCCCGAACTGTTGTCTTGTGCTCACTAAACTTTGTGCCTTCCAACTGGTAAAGATATTGTAATGTATTTCAGCCATCAATTTCTCTTTTGACCTCACACATTAGGAGGAATCTATTATAGCCCAAAAATTCCCTACCTATGCATACATGGCATTGGCCTTTTCACTTACACAATTTTCCAAATTACCATTGAGAATATTTCTTAAAAACAACATTTTTTGGAGCATGTACACATCCTGCTCCACTATTTCATGTGTATAGACGCTATTTGCATACTAGAGAACCCATGTTTACCTCCAAAATTTGCTAAAAATAAAAAGTTGCAAGGATTTTCGCGGAGTTAGCAAGCTATTGGAGGTTTCCCAACCATTTTACCCATTGTAGCACGTCCCTAAACCGAATAACCATATTTTTTTCATATAAAATGAGGTCTTGGGATCTCATTCTGACATCAAGTAAGAGAAAAGAGAAACTCTGCCAAAATTCATTCCCCCTCTAGCCCATGTTTTGCAACCCTTTCTGAGATTTGGCCTCAACATTCCCTCTTCACCCATTTCTCCTTATACGCTCCCTTCTATATTCCCAAAGAGATCAGTTGATTGTGAGAGGAAACATGGGAATGATGCACTTGGAGGAGCAGTAAGAGGAGCCTGGGCCTTGTTCGCAAAGAATTTTTACGATCAAGAAGGTTGTAATATTTTAATCCTTAGTTTGAATAACAGTTGTTTTTAGGTCTAAATTCATTAGATATTTGTATCTTTATTGCTTAATACATCTACATTTAAATCTGAACACTAACATTGATAAGTAGAGATTGCATATTTATAACATATTTTTCTTAAGTGTTCTTGCAGGTCAGCTTCAGGAGGAGACACACAGCTTAGGAAACTACAAAGGTGAAGGAAGTTTGCATCGAACGTTAGGGACTAAGGTACACTTATCCGTCTTCCTTCTTTCAATTTTTCTCTTTGTTTCGGTAGTTTTTGGATAGCTTATGATTAGGGTTATCTTTTAATGGAAGTTTGTGCTCTTCCTATATTCCGACCCAATATAGTAATAGGGGGATTTTCCTCACTAACACTACTTTGAATACTTTTTATCTTTTTCAAGAGGCTACACATGTAACTGGATAGAAGAAAGAATCACGTTTTTGTGTGATGATGAATTAGACATAGGAATTCCATGAAAAAGGATGATCAACACCTATGAATTCCATGGGAATCTAACTATATATATATATTTCTGTATTAATGTAAATACATATTTTTTTCTTGGAAAAAAAAAGTTAAAGTTTGAATTAATAAAAAATCTATCAACGAATTCTACAATAGGGTTTTACAAATAAAAAATGATGATTAGAAGACATTCTCTAGGATCCACATATAAGAATAGACCTATATACTTTTTCAAACTTCCAATTTAATAATTTGTTTGAAGCCTACAAGTATACTATTTGATAAACTAAGATAATAAAAATATTTTTTGATAGAAAATTCTATACTAATGTTCTTGTTTGGGACTGATTCAGGTGTTCAATTACATATTTACCTTTCCTTTTAGATTTCCTTCTAGAAACTTAAGTCCAAACTTATTAATTGTACTGGGGCATAGTGTATGCATCGTAAATCGAATTAACTTCTTCTTCTTCTTCTTCCATAGGGATGAGTGCAAGCCTTGGAGTGGTTGTCAAGTTTCCTATGGAGCCTTTATTTTTCCTTGGGTGTATCCTCCCTCAAGTTTTAGTGATATTTATAAGGGGAAAGGACTCTGACATGAACTAGTGGGGCTTCGAGTAACAATTATATATTCTTTGTCTTTTGACCCAAAGTGACTTTTCCTATAGTGCTCTTGATTTCTATCAACTAATGGTTCAACTTAGCACTATATCACCATGTAGTATTCAATTTTGTTTCATTTTGAAAAAGGATCCTTCAAGCTTTGGTTCCATAAAATCAGGTACATGTTTTCATTTAGGGTGGGATAAGATTGTGTTCCCAACCTCAGAAGTGATCTACAATGAAATTTAACATGCTCATAGTCTAGTTTTTGTTTCCATACATATTCACCTGCATTCAACTAGACCTCTTTGGGGAGCACTTTTGAGAGATCCATTTTGGTACATATCCTCATAAGGTCATGCATTATATTTTAGTCATTTTAGGGTTGTAGTTGTGAAATTTTTGGATGTCATTTATAATATCGAATAGTGTATTTAAAGGCCAAAATTGAAGGGGAACGTTGAGGAGCCTTACCCATAGCAAGGTCGACGATAAATTTGATCCATGGAGGGATCAAAGTTTGGATGCCAAGGCTTCATGAAAAGGATAACAATTCCCCAAATACATGGACTAGATTTGAAAATATTTCCCCTATCAAGAAGTGCATCAAATTCTATAATAATGAAGTTGCATGCATATAGGTAAATATGAGCCTCTTTTAATAAAAGGGGCTTCCTACTTTGAGAAACCCAATTATGAAAATATACCGAATAACACCACAAGCCAGTGAATGAACATATGACCTCATAATTTTGGTAGAATTAAAACTAATGCTTGATTTCCTTAGCCACAAAATGGTGGGAACAAAATTTTCCATTTCCATAGGAACATAACATGAGGAACATTGGGTGAATTCATGAATTCGTAGAGATGAAACAACATCATGAGAGAACATCTTACTAATTGTAGTGGACTTGAGTTATGTGCGATAAGAGACATGGAAAATTGGTTTGGTAAATAAGAATCCAAACCCAAACTAGGGAAACTAGGTTGAGGGGAGCTCTAATCCATGGATGGCTGAGCAGAGACAACTTTTGAGAATAGTTTCGGCCGAATAGGATTGAAACCCTAGTGATGGAGGAGGGACACATGAACATCCATATTCAAGATATTTTTACATTATTCAACTATGTTGCATGATAATAAGGAAATATTGATTAAGAAATTGTTATGAATGAAATCTTTTTAAGTTCCTATAATATCTTTTTTGAACTGGACATGTGAAAACATATTGAATATACACAATAAATAAAGGTACAAAACTTTTATAAGGATAAGGTTGTACTATACAATGAATGAAATCAATAGTACCAAATTTACAGTGCATATCTTTGAGAACACTCCCATTAAGGATCAATTTGAACTATTTGGGAAAATGGCATCGAAATGGTGTGCTAAAACAACAACATTTTTTAAATTCTACTTGAAGGTGGTCTACTTGTTTTCTTTTTCTATCTGGTATAGTTTTTTCCTCAGCTGAAGGTCTCCCTTCAGACGATCTGTCTCTTTTTTCTGTTTCCGGTCCAGAATTCTTGGAGGCCCTTTTGCTGACTTCTTCATCATGGTTATCATCTTCTGGGATTTTCTTGGTTAATATACTATGGAGAAAGACTTCATTTATCTCTTACTGTTCCTGCTATGCTTTCTTCAATTTTTCATTGTCGGCCTTGAAAACCTACAGTTCAACAAAAGATTCCTCATTGTTTCCAACAACTCCATGGGTGACCTTCCATCATTGTTCTGTCTTGGATCTCTAGGAGGTCCTTGCTGCTAATTTCCTTCCATCCTGATTTCTGCACCCTTCTGAGCTGCCATAATTTACAAAAATAGAAAGGGCTTTATGTTTGTAACCATAAGATTTATTAGTTTTACATAAGTCGGAATAAATACTAAGCAGCTAATGTGGCCCTATTCAGGCCTAGTGTTGTAGCTTTTTCTCTGATACCATATGTAATATACCTCAAAAACTGTCTAAAAAAAAATTGTTTGTATTAATATCCTTGAATAGTTCGAGATTCAAGCAAGTAAGATTTATGTTATAAAGATTGAGTCTGAAATTTTGCAAGAGTACTTACTATCGTCGACTGTCATTATCATTCAACATAAAGTTTTTTGATTGATGATAAGTGTTTTCTCTCCATTTCAATGTTTATTTCAATTCCTGTAATTATAATTACTTTTTTAGGCCTCCGAGTTAAACTCAGAGTGCGAATATTTCATAATCCTCCGATCATATTCAAATTCACCTGTGCCATTGGATTTAAGGTACTGGGTCTCGCAATTATTCCATATGACCATTGGTTGTGACCACGAGCCTAATCAAAATTCCTTTCACACTTCGACATTTCAGCATTTCGGCAAGTTGCAATCCCCAAAATGGGGCTATATCAACGGTTCACAAAACTCCATAATCAGATCCCTTCTTTTCTTAATCGAACGAATGACGAGATTTTTCAGCATTTTTCCCTTCGAGTCATCATGAATCTAACATTATAAATATTCATGATCACAAAATCTATGAAGTGATCAGAAGGTTCACATAACCCACTGAGATGGATGGTTGACGAGATTTCAAAGTTTTTCCTTTCAGGTTTTTGAGACTCACAATAGTCGCTTTCAACATTTCATGACTTTATCATTCCTATCGTGAGTGTCCTTGATGCCTCCAACTCCCGGTATCCAAAACTTTGAAATGGCGATTAAGTCAGGGTTTCACATTTCACGATTTTATCATTCTTGTTGTGAGTGTCCTTGACACCTCCAACTCATGGTATCTAAAACTCCGAAATGGAGATTAAGTTGTGGTTTCGGTACCGTTGATTAAGGGTTACCTATTTTGTGATGGTAAAATATATCGTTCGAAGTAAAACACTGCATGCGATGTTCATTTGTTTGAATTCTGAACAAGATATGTAATATTATTTTTAAAGGAATTATAGGGTTTCCCTCCTGCCTACTTGTAATGGCATACTGGTTATTTTATTGGTTTAATATATGTAACAACCCTACTTAAATAGATGTATAAGGATTATTAATTATAATTAATTTGATAATTAATTGTCTTAATTTGGTTTTAGTTAAATATTGATTAGCATTAATAATATTAATTAAATATTTATTTACTAATTAATTGTTTATATCTTTTGAATAAGTAATTAATTAATTAATTGTTTACATATCACATTCAATGACATGCGTAATAAGTTAAAGGGGTTGGGATTTAATTTATTAAAGACTTACGTATACAGAGGGGATAAGAAACATTAAATAAAAGGATGAGAAACATTAAATAAGAGGATAAGATAATGAATAAAGGGATAAGGAAATTAATGAGGGGGAAAGAGTTGGTGAAGGAGGGATATGACGGGAGGAGTCTTACAGGAAGAGGGATCATTTTTTTGTGGAGAGGAAGCATTTTGGAGGGGGACGAGAGTTCTGGTTTCTTTGCTTGGATTTTCTGGTTCTGTGGGGGAGTTCTGCAGTCTTTCAGTATCATTGCAGGGGGCACTGGGTTGCTAGGGGTTTTGGGCATGAGGGATAGGATTCCTTTTCGTTTCCTATAGCTAGGGAGTTGGACAGGCTGCTCCTAGCTGGCCGGGAGGTTAGTCGATTTGGGCAGAGTTGGTCAGTGCATCAGGCAACAATAAGGCAACAGCAAGGCAGCAGGGAAGGGACAATAATATCGGCAGAAATTAGCATTAGAAGCAGGTAATTTGTTTATGAAATTGCTAAGTTATTTTTATGTTGTAGTTAAATGTTAAATTCTGCTGAAATTTTGTATGCTTATTTGAAGCTAATGAATTATTTACGCACTCAGAAATTCTATGTTAGAAATGTTATGCGTAGTTGTAAGGATTTTACTAGGCTTGTTAATTTTGGCTTGTAAGGATATGTAACAACCCTACTTAAATAGATGTATAAGAATTATTAATTATAATTAATTTGATAATTAATTGTCTTAATTTGGTTTTAGTTAAATATTGATTAGCATTAATAATATTAATTAAATATTTATTTACTAATTAATTGTTTATATCTTTTGAWTAAGTAATTAATTAATTAATTGWTTACATATCACATTCAATGACATGSGTAATAAGTTAAAGGGGTTGGGATTTAATTTATTAAAGACTTACGTATACAGAGGGGATAAGAAACATTAAATAAAAGGATGAGAAACATTAAATAAGAGGATAAGATAATGAATAAAGGGATAAGGAAATTAATGAGGGGGAAAGAGTTGGTGAAGGAGGGATATGACGGGAGGAGTCTTACAGGAAGAGGGATCATTTTTTTGTGGAGAGGAAGCATTTTGGAGGGGGACGAGAGTTMTGGTTTCTTTGCTTGGATTTTCTGGTTCTGTGGGGGAGTTCTGCAGTCTTTCAGTATCATTGCAGGGGGCACTGGGTTGCTAGGGGTTTTGGGCATGAGGGATAGGATTCCTTTTCGTTTCCTATAGCTAGGGAGTTGGACAGGATGCTCCTAGCTGGCCGGGAGGTTAGTCGGTTTGGGCAGAGTTGGTCAGTGCATCAGGCAACAATAAGGCAACAGCAAGGCAGCAGGGAAGGGACAATAATATCGACAGAAATTAGCATTAGAAGCAGGTAATTTGTTTATGAAATTGCTAAGTTATTTTTATGTTGTAGTTAAATGTTAAATTCTGCTGAAATTTTGTATGCTTATTTGAAGCTAATGAATTATTTACGCACTCAGAAATTCTATGTTAGAAATGTTATGCGTAGTTGTAAGGATTTTACTAGGCTTGTTAATTTTGGCTTTTGCACATGGTATCAGAGCTAGTGTTCACAATCTGGAGCCTTGAAGGGCTACCTACCCACCCATCCTCTTAACTCTATAGGAATAAGAATCATCTCACCTTAATTTATATGATATATTTGTCAAAACAGAAATAATATTTCATGAACAGTTAGAAGTGAGAAATGATATTCCTGACTTGGATGGGATATATTTTCTTCATGTGAACAGTTGGAAAACTCACAATGGAATCATCATCTGCCTCCCATTTGTATAAATCATTAAATTAACGTTTTAAAATAATAAAAAGTTTATAAATAGTTTGAATCTAGTTTGAATCTGCTTAAAAAAAAGAAAGGGTATTTTGTATTTATTTGATTAACATTATAAACATACTCGACACATATCTTCCACTCAAATTTCTAAGAGCACTTGGCTTTCTCTAGATGCAGTAAAGAAGAATTCAGAGAGAAAAAAAAAAGATTGTTTTATTTTTTATTTTTTTACTTTTTTATTTTTTGTTAACTTTCTGTGGCACATAGTCACGGGCCTATGGACATCCCTCTACCAGGTTCAAACGACATCCACAATCTCCATAACATTCTCTGTATGCTATGAACGCCCTAGGGACATGAAACCGGTATTTCCGATAGACACGGGAAACATATTTAAGGGACGCCAAGGGGCATGGTAAACACATACCTCGCTCCTCTTTGACAGAGAAGAGGGAAGGAATCCCCATGAATCACAGTTTAAAACAAAATGTATTAGGTGGGTTGTGGTCAAGGGCCATATTATGTGTGCTACCTTTATGAAGACCCGGGTTTAGTTTCCCAATAGCATGTCGTCATGCTAAATCTTCCAATTTGTTGCGTGATCTTGTGATGATTCCAAGTTAACTCATCAAAGGAAGTTTGTCAAATATGGAGGCAGACAAGGACAAATGCAAGGCCTATGTAATTTTGGTAGAATAGAGACCCCTCAGGCACAATTCCTAAACCAATGTTTTTCAACCCACAAAGGTCTGGCACGAGAGGGTATTTTACAACAAATGATGGTAGTGTCAAAATAAGAACAAATCATCATTTATTATGCCACAAGACAAACACAACCCTTCGTCGTGAAAGGAAAACACATGAACAAAATTCCAAAAGAGAGAAAACAAAGAAACCCTTGAAACCCTAATATTTGAGAAAGGAAAACCCTATGTTGCACCTAGGGACCACCAAACAACAACTGGAATCGATCCCTCACTGCTTACACAGAGACTTCTGGTTAAATCAAACAAATATAGGAAGGTAAATAGATTGCATACCAGGAAGAGAGTAAAGTTATGAATCTCGTACCTACAGGCCATCTAGATAAAACCTAAAACATTTAAGAATCTCGTCCTTCTACGATAATTAACTAGTAA
>SNQJ01S0046092.1:76435-91331 GCA_010110895.2 Picea sitchensis | reverse complement strand
GAAGAAAAATAAAAAATTATTTTCAAAAAAATCAATCTAATATTTTCAAAATAAAAATTCTATATATAATTCTCATCCCAATTATTTAAGGAAAAGCATGCCACTTGAATTAGATTTTGAGTTGTTACTAATTTACTCTTGAAGAAAACTATTTAAGGAAAAGCAAACCACTTGAATTAGGTTTTGGGTTGTTACTTATTTACTGTTGAAGAAAACTAAATGTTTGAAAATGACAAATTCTAAGTGTGTTGGTGCGGTGCCCTTTGTTTTTGGCCCTCTATTAGTGTGAGTACAAACATGTCTAACTCTTAGAAACTCTAATCAAATCGTCTTAAAATTGGATTCGTAGTTTTTTGGGCAATATATTGTTAAATTTGTAAGTTCGATCATTTGAGTCGGATTTTTTTATTGTAATAACGGGATTAAAATCTAAGTGTGTTGGTGCGGTGCCCTCCGTTTTTGGCCCTCTAAACCATCCGTATTTGAATTAACTTTTTAGTGTCAGTACAAACATGTCTAAATCTTATAAACGCCAATAAAATCGTCTTAAAATTGGATTGTTGGTAGTTTTTGGGCAATATATTATTAAACTTGTAAGTTCGATCATTTGAGCTGGATTTCTCTATTGTAATTACGGGATTATCAGTCAACTTTACCCCCCAAAAACCATAAGGTTTCCTACTCATCCATCCCCATTACCGAATTCTACACTTCACATAGGGTCGCAGGCTTTGAAGTTGAGATTGAAAATTCTGTATCGCAAAACCAGAAACCAGAGCAAGTTCACGCGCCCAATTTGATACTGGATATCACAAACCTAATAAATGCTAACCATTTTACTGAGTAGAAATTTTTGGATGGATGGGTCATTTGAATCAAAGAACCTATATAGATATCCTTATATTTTTGGATATATCTCAATTGACGTACCAAATGGTTATAGAGATGGAAGATTTACATTCTGGAAACTTTCAGCGATTTCTCATGGATATATGACCAATTTAGATTTGGAGTTATCAATAAGAAAACGTTTCACAATCTCGACATACTGAACTGGAAAATTATGTTCTAGAGAAAATAAAACTAAATTGTGATATCTTCTCATACCTAACTATAAAATGGAATCATTGGCGCTATAAACTGAAGCAACTATTTGGAGTATGATAATGAGTACATTCAAGCTGTGGAACCGCTACTGTGCAGAGAACGATTGGGCTTCTCACACTGTAATTACTATATCTCCAAGTTAGGGCGTCGGATATCACTGCGTTCTTCGGTATGGTTGCATTTATCCCTTGAACGTTCACAATGAAAGCTAGACTCTGATTTGCAGAGGTGAATGCAAGAATGCTTGGCTGGACCGTTATCCTCACTGCAAAAGGCGCCTCCACTAGGGCTCTGTATGTGGAATGGGCAGGTCCAACGTTGGTTAATGTTCTTGAAAGTTTGGTGGAAATCCCCTCTCGACCCTTCACAACACCCATCATGGATGGATAATTAAGTGTTGTAACTCCCATTCTAGGAGCCCCAGAACAAGTGCTACAATCTCCTGTCACCATACGTAGAGGAGCAGTGTCATAACCTGCACTGCAGAGCATGTCGATGTAGGAATTAACGTTGGCGTCGTATACAAGCCCCGGATCGATGGCCTTCACTGGATTTATCTGACCAGAATCGTATGCCACTTCTTTGTCTTCGTTGCCAGTGTAGTTCGGATCCAGGTGAGAAGCTGAGCTGTATTGCATCAATGGAATTGGATTAGAATGTAAGCCTGCCTTATGAGCATGCATGAATCTAAGCAATGGAGTACCTGTTGTCATGAGGGCCGACTTGATCGCAGAGGGAGACCAATCGAAGTGGAAGGATTTGACGTAGGCGGCAGCTCCTGATACGTGAAGACAAGCCATTGATGTCCCAGATATTATGTTATAATTCACAAATCTCCTGTCTTCACTGTTTTCTGTCACAGCTGAATCTTTTGACCATGCAGCCAGGATGTCCACTCGGGGAGCAGTAATGTCCCGCTATTCACACATGAGAATTGCATTAATTGAAATTACTGCAAGGGTGTTAAATATAATGTAACCTCAACAGCTTAAATGTACACTGGCAGCTGTCCTGGCCAGCTGTACTATCATTTCTTGATGTTCTTGATTTGCTTGAGCCTATTTAGCTCAACTCTTTTCCCTTTTCTCATATACTCTTTTCCTCGCATACCTAATATACTGAATTCTATTTTATGTTCTTCTCTTTCTCTGTATTCTCTGCTTCTCAATTTATCATGGTATCAGACCATCAGCCGTAAGCCTCTTCACACAGTCTGTAGAGCAACACCATCCTAAGAAGTGCACATCTTAAACTGTCAACGAGAGCACGGGACACAGTTTAAATACAAGGTTTGGAGAGCAGTCCGTCAGTCCGTTCAAAAGATCATTGCAGACAGAAAGTGCGAGGAAGCAGAAACTACAGAAGGCCGAAACAATAAAGAATTGTGCACATTTAAAGATTCATGAAAGATTCATGAAGAAGAGTTGCAGAAGGAAGAAACAATTAAAGATACGTGAGTTCTTTAAAGAATTCGTGAAATTCTTTCCAATTCATGAAAGATTCACGAATTTCCTTCTTCAGGAGAAACTCTTTGCAGAGGCAGCAAAAAACATGCTAAAGAAGCAAAGGACAAGCAGTCACAGCCGTAATATCCGTCCTTCTAACAGATCTGAGGCGTTGATCGAGTTCAGAAAGGACGAGGAACGCGCATTTTAAGTTTTCGACATTTCGCGGACCAGGAAACATAAGAGGGAGAGTCTTTCAACTCCCAGAGATGTGAAACTGCGAAAATGTGCCAGCCATTGGATCTGGAGGGCAGTGGCATGAGATTCGCTAGATCAAGGATACGTGCACGGGGTTTAGTCCCTGGGAGACGCACAAAAGATTTTATCTGAGCCGTCAGATGTCATACTAGTAGCCCCAGTTCGTTGGACCAGGTGAAGTTGCACGAAAGATAACGATGGGACCATTAAAAGTCTCAAAGAATGGGAGGAAGGATCTAAGTCATCAGATCTCGCATAAAATATCGATAGCCATCGGATCCAGAAAGAGGAGAATGGGGTTTAACCCTAAGAGAAGAAAAGAAGAGGACTCAAAAAAATCATGAAAGCATCATGACCGTCTACAGGAGGACACGTGGCAAGCGGTCAAGGTTTCGGGGAAAGGCCCGAAAGATTTCGAAGCATCGATCACAGGCAGATCTGGACCATTGGTCCACATCGTGATTTTGGGTATTGCGAGTTGGAAGGATAGAGGTCTTTGTCTCCCAAAACCCCAAATCTCAAAATAACGAAATAGTGAGGCCGGATGTGGACCGTAGATCTCAGGGGTTATTGTGAGTCATTGAATGAACGCCAAGACATTTCGGCATTTCAGCAACTGGGGATTCAAAAGAAAAAGGAATGGGACACTTGCATCGCGATTCCTTGAATCACAAAACCCCGAAATAACTAGGATTGTTAGATCGAGGAAGGCTCAAAGCTGTTGATCTCGTAGTAGATATGATTTCGGGCTTTCGGCAACCAAGAATTGGAGGGACAAAGAGTTAACCCCTCCACATCGGTGAATTGCGAAAGACGGTAGCACTTTGGCATTAAGCGCCTTGACACAGAGTGGTGGTCATGTGGACGGAGGCTAAGGGAGGAGCCAAAGCTCGTTAAGCCCTTTTCGACATTTCGGGACCCCGGAGTTTGAAGGACCTAGAATCATTGCAGTCGGAATCGCGAAATTGCAAACAATGAAATCCCAAAAGGATCTAGACAGTCAGATCATAGGAGGATCTAGACCATCGATGCAAGCACCATCGCAATTTCGGCTACTGAGAAATCAGAGGCGAGAGTCTCGTGAACTTGCGATACGCGAAATTTAAAAATAATCTGAGTCGTTGATCGAGTATAGATCTGGACTGTTAGATCTCCGATCGTGGAGGATCGTAGATTGTTGATCATGATATTTCAAAGAAACTGTGGTCATTGACCTCAAATCAACGAGGATCGTTGATCCTTGAAGCAATTTCGCATTTTGGCTATTCGAAGGAACTGCTACCTTCAGCGTAAAAAATGTGAAGTCTCAAAACGTGAAAGCCCATAGAGCCTGGTTTTTTGGCACATGGTCATATGAGAAGATAAAATTTCTTTGGCTCTCAAGTAAACTCAGAAATCCCTATTCTGCCATCGGAGGGGTTACAGTTGCTGCAGTGTTATAGTTGCTAAAGAACATAGCTCATAGCTCTGAATCAACATATCTTGTGCTCGAATAATCAGATCCAGCCAGATCGAAGTCAAACAAGTGGTTTACACCGCGTTATTTGGTCCGAAGTCACTGGAAGAAATTTGAAGACCTGGTTTTACGTGTAGGAAACAGGTAAATACGAAATTTTCTAACAATTTTTTTTGTTTTTTCAAATTCTTTAAAGATGGCCACGTCTAGCAATTTAGGACCAACTCAAGGTCTGATTCTTCTTGGAAATAATTATGAGTTTTGGTTTATTCGAATGAAATCCTTCTTGCAAGCACAAGAGTGCTGGGATGTAGTGGATCCGAGATATGTGGAACCAGATCCAACAAACCTTTCCCCCATGACAAACCAACAGAGAACTGCTCAGGCAACACAGAGGAACAGAGAGAATAAAGCCAAATTATGGATTCAAAATTCAGTGGATGAATCGATTTTCTCAAAAATCAAAGGCGTTGTTACTTCAAAATAGGCCTCGGACATCCTTAAATCAGCCTACCAAGGAAATGACAGGGTCAAAATAGTCAAACTGCAGACCTTGAGGACGTAATTTGAGACTTTAAGAATGACAAGGTCTGAAAATGTGGATCAGTTTATGACCAGAGTCATGGGAATCGTAAACCAGATCATGTTGACTGATGAAGCCATCCCTGATCAACGCATGGTTGAGAAAGTCCTCAGAAGTCTACCAAATAAATTCGAAATGGTCATTACAGCAATCCTTGAATCCAAGGATCTATCACGTTTTTCAACAAATGAACTAATTGGTTCCCTGTTGACGCACAAGACCAAACTACATCTCACAGATGAGTCAATCTCCAATTCCTTCAAAACTCAATTCTCTTTCAGCAGAGGGAGAGGCAGAGGGAGAAGCATAGGTCACCAAGGAAGAGGGAGTAGCCCAAGTAACCCTCACTCTAGTCGAGGACATAGACAACAGATCCCAAATCAAAATTTCCAAGGTCACAGACAACAGAATTAGAATGAGAGTTCCCAACCTCAAAGAGGTAGAGGGAGAAGATCAAATGACAAATCAAGCATACAATGCTATTACAGCAAAAAGTATGGGCACTATGAATCTGAATGTAGGAAGAAGCAAGTAGATCAACTCTCAGGAAGAGCATGTGTCTCAAATCATATAGGATAAACCTCAGAAGGTATGTTTCTCTCATGCCACGAGTCTGAAGAACAACCTAAAGATCTCTGGTTACTGCACAATGGAGGCAACAATCACATGACAGTTAACAAAGATTTACTTTCATGCATTGATTCTTCAATTTCATTTGATATTACACTTGAAAATGATTCCTTAGTCAAAGTGCAAGGATAAGGAACTATACCTATTATTACTAAAAAAAATGTAAAGAAAGACATAAACAATGTTTATCATGTTTCAAATCTGAAACATAATCTGTTAAGTGTAGGACAACTCATTGAACATGGCTATAAGGTACTTTTTGAGGGAGCATCTTGCAAGATATATGATAAAACCCCCAGCAGAGAATTGATTTCTGAAATCGACATGATTCAGAATAGGATGTCTCCCCTGATCCTCAGAACTACAAATCTGATCCAAACATATGCACAAAGTGCATCCATCCCCAATGGAACTATGGTTTCGCATACAAGATTTTTACATCTACCCTTTTAGAGTCGAATTCTTCTACAAAAGCACTCCATGGTCAAAGGTCACCCTATCTTCAAAGAGCAAAATCCCCCATGTGAGTCTTGCATACCTAGAAAACATAAGAGAACTAGTTTTCCATAGTCCTCCACTCACGCCAAACAACATCTCGAACTTGTTCACACTGACTTATGTGGACGAATGCAAACAGAGTCCTTAGGTGGTAGCTTTTATTTTCTAACGTTTATTGATAAATTAGTAGGAAAATCTGGATCTATTTTCTCAGACACAAGTCTGAAACTTTTACAAAATTCAAAGAATTCAAAGCAGAAGTTGAAAAATAGAGTGACAAATATATAAAATCTCTAAGGTCAGATGGAGGAGGAGAATACAACTCCAATGAATTTGCAAATTTCTGCAAATCACAAGGCATTATCATGCAAACTACAACCAGGTATACTCCACAACAGAATGGAGTGGCTGAAAGGAAAAACCAGACAATAATGAACATGACAAGAAGCCTACTCAAAGAGAAATGTTTGTCAAAGCTAAATGTTTCCCATCTAAATGAGTGGGACAAAGCTAAATGTTGCTCATCTAAGGACATTCGGATGCATAGCATACACTCACATCCCTTCTGAATTAAGGAAGAAACTTGATGATAGAAGTGAGAAATTCATTTTTACTAGATACAGTGAAACATCTAAAGATTACAGGCTTTATAATCCAATCTCAAAGAAACTAATTCTTAGCAGAGATGTAAAATTTCTGGAAAATCAACTCTAGAATGAATCTGAAAATCTGCAAATGGACAGTCAAAATCCATTGCTGCCCAGTTCTGAAAACACAAAAAATTCAGGACAACCAATACCTCGACCTGCTCTTCCAAGATTGAAGGTACAAGGACAACCTGAAAATTCTCAGGATAACTCAACTTCAAGCAGAGACTCATCCTTTGAACTTCAAAATCAGAGAACTCGAAGTTTGAGAGAAATCCATCAGCAGTTGGATGACATTGAACACCGCAATCTTTTTGTANTCTCAGGATAACTCAACTTCAAGCAGAGACTCATCCTTTGAACTTCAAAATCAGAGAACTCGAAGTTTGAGAGAAATCCATCAGCAGTTGGATGACATTGAACAACACAATATTTTTTCATTAATGTCATGTCAACCTACATCTTTTAAAGAAGCAACTAAGGAGCCACATTGGGTTCAAGCCATGACCCAAGAGATTGACTCCATTGAGAAGAACAAGACATGGGATCTTGTTGATTTGCCCATACACAAGAAAAGTATTGGTGTCAAGTGGGTTTACAAAAATAAACTCAATGAAAAAGTGCAGATTGAAAAACACAAGGCAAGACTTGTTGCCAAAGGATTCTCACAACAACTAGGTAATGATTATGGTGACACTTTTTCTCCAGTATCAAGATTACACACTGTAAGAATTCTATTGGCCATAGCAGCCCAACACAAATGGAAAGTATACTAGATGGATGTCAAGTTATCTTCCATTTATGGTTTCTTAGAAGAAGAAGTTTATATCGATCAGCCACCTGGATTTGAAGTCCAAGAGTAGCCATCCAAAAGTATATCAGTTGAAGAAAGCCTTGTATGGCTTAAAGAAAGCCCCACGAGCCTGGTACAGCAGAATTGACACTTACCTGATCAAAAGTGGTTTCAGCAAAAGCCAAAATGAGCCAACTCTTTACACCAAAACATATCAGCACAGTAAAATTTTGATTTTATGTTTATATGTTGATGACATGATATATACTGGAAATCTTGAGTTAACCAGTTTTAAACATGCCATGCAATCTGAGTTTGAGATGACAGATCTTGGAATAATGAAGTACTTTTTGGGGATTAAGGTTGATCAATCAACCAAAGGAATTTATGTATGTCAGAAAAAGTATGCAACAGACATCATCGAAATATTCTGCATGGAAGAATGCAATCCAGCAGAAACCACTATACCCCTAGGCCCAAAATTGAGCAAGAAATATGAAGGCCCTACAATGGACCCTACCCTGTACAAAATTTTAGTAGACAGTTGGTTGTATCTTACAGTAACTATGCCTAATATTATATATGCAACCAACCTTGTTTCTAGATTCATGGAATCCCCAAAAGATTCTCACTAGAAGATGGTGAAACGGATTCTGAGATATATTGCAGGAACTCTCAATTTTGTCTTATGGTACACTCAATATGATGATAATCATCTATCTAGTTACATAGACAGTGATTTTGCAGGAAGCCTAGTCGACAGGAAAAACACCTAAGGACATGTTTTTTACCTGGGCACGAACCTGATTTCATGGGCATCAAAGAAGCAGGCAATTGTATCAATATCTTCTACAGAGGCATAGTATGTCACTGCTCCCTCAACTTCCTATCAAACTGTGTGTCTGAGAAGAATATTGAAAGATATATCACATACAAAGAAAGATCCAACTCCTAGCTTCTGTGACAACACCTCAACAATTGCTCTATCCAAAAATTGTGTGTTTCACAAGAAAAGAAAACACATTGACACTCACTTTCAATTCATCCGCGAGATAGTCAATAATGGTGACATAGCACTTCAATTATGTGGCTTTCGAGATCAACTTCCAAATATCTTCACAAAGACACTGGGAAAATCTATTTTTGATTTTCAGAGACAACACCTAGGCATCATCAGTACTGATGTTTGTAACTGTTGAGTTTAAGAGGGAGTGTTAAATATAATGTAACCTCAATCGCCTAATTGTACAATGATAGTTGTCATGGCCACCTGTACTATCATTTCTTGATGTTCTTGATTTGCTTGAGCCTATTTAGCTCAGCTCTTTTCTCTTTTCTCATGTACTCTTTTCCTCATATACTTAATATACTGAATTCGATTTTTTGTTCTGCTCCTTCTCTTTATTCTCTATTTCTCAATTTATCAAAGGGCATTTCTAATAAGATAGATTGAATTGAAAGAACTATCAAAGCTTACCTTGAGAATACTTTCAGTGATTGGACTTGGTCCTCGTGAGGAGAATGAAGCAACTACACGTGCACGCAAGTTCTGGGTATAACTTTTTAGTATAGTTGCAACTGGAGACCTGAATGTGTGAATAAGTCCATCGGAATTATTACTTTAATGGTCCAGCCTAAAACAAGTTATTCAAATTACACAGTAAAAAACCTGTCAAAGCAACCTCTTGCATATAATTGCATGCATATGACTGCAATACAGTTCAGGTGTATGTATCAATGTTAATTAATTAAATTGAAAATTTAGAGGTACAAAAAATAATTTACTTCCACAAATTATCATAAATCTATACTAAGGCTGTGTGCTCGTCTATTATTAATGACCCGTTCAAATCTGTATAACTATACCAAGTAGATTAATCGACTTCTCGCCCAATCCCCTCTAGATATAAACAAGGAAAAGACTATCATCTTTTACCTGGTGGAATTCATGTAGGCTCTGAGTTCATCATGGATACCTGGATTGCTTCGAAGTAAAACCTGCAGAGACATTTGGTGTGTCTCGTCCATAAACTAAAGGATACCATGGTTTCTCCATTGAAAACGTATTGATTGCATTTCCCTGATCAGAAAATGATTATCCATTTGAACTGAGAGCATAAGAACAATCTACAAATACCAACACAATGGAAATAATATGGACAAAATATCAATCAATGAATTTACCGAAAGAGTCTTATTGTTTCCCATAACCAATTTGCCTTGGAATTTACAATCCATGGTACTTGCAGCTGCTATGAAAGACTAGGGAGGAAAATTGGTAAAGCTTCCCACAATGCCAAAGTTGCAAGTCAGAATTCCCTTCTTCATTGCATGAAATGAACCAATGGAAATGATATTGTTAAAGTAATCAAGAATATGAGTAGGCCCAAGGGAAAGAGAAACAATATCCATGCCATCATGAATGGCGTCCTCGAATGCCGCAAGAATATATGCTTCCCAAAAATAACCTCCCCAACAAATTTTGTACACTGCTAGCCTTGAACCTGCTACTCCACCCCGACATTTCCTTTTGCTAATCCGTGAAGGCTAGCGTTTCTCACAACGTTTCCATCCGCTGTGGAGGCAGTGTGCGTCCCATGTCCATCCAAGTCTCTTGGAGACATGAACTCTTTCGATGGGTCTTCAATATTGTTAAATATAATGTAACCTCAACATGTTGACTGTACATTGCTAGCTGTCCTGGCCAGCTGTACTTTCTATTCTTGATTTTCTTGAGATTATTTGTCTCAACCATCTCCCATTGCATAGGAATCTCTTCACACCTTCTTCATTAACTCTTCTCATTGTAGTCTTCTTCATATATTCTAATATACTGTTTTCTGTTCTATTCTTTCTCTCTACATTTCTTGCTTCACAATTTATCATGGTATTAGAGCTATAGTAGTAAGCCTCTTCACACAGGTTGGAGAGCAACACGATCCTCAAATAGCGCAGAGCTTCACGGACCTTGAGATCATTTTGACACAGACTTTTAACAAGGCTTGGAGAGTTGTCCATCATACTCTCGTCAGATCCTCGCAAGAAACTTCCACGAGGAAGTTGTCCGCTCATATGCTCAAAAGATCAGCGTAAGAAGCTCATGCGTCAAAGCAAAGCATACAACACTTGAAAGATCGAGGAAGAAGAGAGTGTGGAAGAAGAAACTTTAAAGATTCTTGTAATTTTCAAGAATCATCAAAGAATTCACGAAGAAGAGCTTCAGAAGGTAGAAACGTTGAAGATTTCATGGAATTTGTTCAAATTTCTGAAAGATTGTTGCAGAAGTCAACATCGTTTAAAGCATTTTGGAAATCGCTCAAATCTGTTAAAGACTGTAGCAGACAATGCCAAGCTTCAAAGAATTCGTATATTTCTTTCAAATCTTTGAAATATTCACAAATATTTCTTCCACAAGAGAAAAGAACGCATCCCATCTGCAAAGAACATCCATTGAGGCCGCAAGATTCGTCCTGCGAATGGATCCAGAGCAGAAAACCAATTCAGAAGGGACGAAGAGAGCGCAAAAAAGATGAAAGAATTTCAGCCGTCAGATCTTGCGCAAAGGATCGACAGTCGTTGGATCAACGAGAAGGTGCACGAGGTTTAGTCCTCTGGAGTGCACAGGAGAAATTTCGACTTGTGAAGTTGCGAAATCCTAAAATCACTTGGACCGTCCATCAAGAAACACGTGGCAAGATCTCGGAATTTCGCTGACTCGCAAGGTGTAAAGGTCAGTACATTGTCGTGAGAATTCGCAAATCACGAAATCACGATCTATTCTGCACCATTGGATCACGAAAGATCGTGAGTCGTTGATCTTATCCCATCGCAAAATCGGGGATCGGGAGTTGGACGAGTGAAGGAGACTTCTCTCCAAAACCACGATACACGAAATCCTGACATCGCAAATCCTGAAATCTTGAAAAGATCACAGTCGTCCATTTGTTCGAACACGTGGTGAACATCGAAGAAACTGTCGGCACATCGGCGACCGGGGTTTCAAGTTGACAGAGGATTTCTGTCATCGGGTGTCGCAAGTCGCGAAATCGTGAAACGACGAGGACCGTCCATCTTGAGGGGACACGTGGCAACAATCTAGGCCTTCGAGGAAAGTCCCGAAAGGAAAGGGCCATTGGCATATCGGGATTCGACGTTTCACGAATCCAGAGAACAAGAAGCACGAGCATTTCGGAATTGAGATGTCCAAAATACCGAAAGGAGGAAAGCTCCGTTATGGGGCCCAGCTGACATCATCTCGTCAAAATGAGGGATCGAGAATGTCCACGGTGAAACCCCCGAAGAAGACTTGAGATGTCCATCTGTTGGGACACGTGGCAGAAATCGAGGCCTTCAGAAAAATCCCGATAGGAGAGTCCATCGACATTACGAGATTCAGAAAATCGCGAATCCTGAAGATGAGACGTCTAGAGCATATGAAGTCTCGAAATCACGAGAAGAGATCAGGACCATCCATCATAGGAGGATGCGTGGAGGCGATCAAATCATTCAAGAAATTTCTCGAAAGGAAAATAGATATGACTGTGGTCCTGTGAGAACTAGTCACATGGACTAGGGCAAATCCAGGAGGGGCTAAGGCGAGAAAATCCATATCGGGAAATTGGTAAATCAGAGATCGGGGATTCAGGAGGACAAAGAACTGGAAAATCCCATAGCGCTTTAACCTTTCGGCGTGTGGTCACATTGATCGGAGACTAAGGGCCAATTCAAGGCCAATAAGCTCTCATCGGCAATCGACGTTTTGAAAATCGGAAGTTGGAGAGTTCAAAAGTCTCGTCCAATGGAGTTACAAAACCACTGCAAATTACACGCAAGAGAAAGGTAAGTAAGAATTTTTCTTCTATTTTGCTGAATTCTTTAAAAGATGGCATCGTCTAGCAATTTAGGACCAACTTAGGGTCTGATTCTTCTTGGAAAGAACTATGAGTTCTGGTCTCTTCGGATGAGATCCTTCTTGCAAGAAAAAGAGTGCTGGGATCCAGTGGATCATGGATATGTGGAACCAAATACATCAGACCTGTCCGCTATGTCTAATCAACAGAAAATTGCTCAGGCAACGCAGAGAAACAGAAAAAATAAAGCTAAATTTTGCATTCAAAATTCTGTGGATGACTCAATTTTTTCAAAAATCACAGGCGCTGGTACTTCAAAACAGGCCTGGGACATCCTTAAATCTTCCTACCAAGGAAATGATAGGGTCAAAACAGTTAAACTGCAGACCTTGAGGACGCAATTCAAGACTCTAAAGATGATAGAGTCCGAAAATGTGGATCAGTTCATGACCAGGGTCATGGGCATCGTGAACCAGATCAGACTGACTGGTGAAACTATCACTGATCAACGAATTGTTGAGAAAATCCTCAGAAGTTTACCAAAGAAATTTGAAATGGTTGTAACATCAATCCTTGAATCAAAGTATTTGTCAATTTTTTCAACAGATGAATTAATTGGTTCTCTGGTGACACATGAGATCAGATTGCATCTCACAGATGAGTCAATCTCCAATGCTTTCAAAACTCAATTCTCCTTTAGCAGAGGGAGAGGCATAGGAAGAAGAAGAGGTCACCAAGGAAGAGGGGCTAATGAAAGTAACCCTCACTCCAGTGGAGGTAACAGACAAAAATATCTGAATCAACATTTCCAAGGTCAAAGACAACAACAACAAAATCAACATCAAAATTTCCAGCCTCAAAGAGGCAGAGGGAGAAGATCAAATGAGAAATCAAGCACTCAATTCTATTACTGCAAGAAGTATGGGCATTATGAATATGAATGTAGGAATAAGCAAGCAGATCAGCTCTCAGGCAGAGCACATGTGTCAAATCACACGGGAGAAAACTCAGGAGGTATGCTTCTTTCATGCCACAAGACTGAACAACAACCCAAAGATCTCTGGTTGCTGGACAGTGGATGCAACAATCACATGACAGGTAACAAATATCTACTTTCATGCATTGATTCTTCAATCTCATCTAATATTACCCTTGGAAATGATTACTTAGTCAAGGTTCATGGAAAAGGCACTGTTCATATTCTTACTAAACAGAATGTAAAGAAAGACATAAACAATGTCTATCATGTTCCAGATCTAAAACATAATTTGCTAAGTGTAGGATAGGTCATTAAACATGACTATAAAGTACTTTTTGAGGGAGCATCTTGCAAGATATATGACGAAATCCCAAGTAGAAAATTAATTTCTGAAATTCATATGACTCAAAATAGGATGTTTCCCCTTACCCTCAGAACTGCAAATATAACTCAACCATATGCACACCCTGAATGAAACAATGGTTTGGCATACAAGATTTGGACATCTACCATTTCAGAGTGTAAGTCTTCTTCAAAAGAACTCCATGTTCAAAGGTCTTCCTATATTTAAAGAGGAAATTCCCCCATGTGAGTCCTGCATACTTGGAAAACATAGGAGAACTAGTTTTCCACAGTCTTCCACTCAAGCCAAACAACATCTTGAACTTGTTCACACTGACCTATGTGGACCAATGCAAACAGAGTCAATAGGTGGTAGCTTTTACTTTCTAACGTTTATTGATGATTTCAACAGAAAAATATGGATCTATTTTCTCAGACACAAGTCTGAAACCTTTGCAAAATTCAAAGAATTCAAGGCAGAAGCTAAAAAACAGAGTGGAAAATATATCAAAGCACTCAGGTCATATGGAGGAGGAGAATACAACTCCAGAGAATTTGCAAATTTCTGCAAATCACAAGGCATTATCATGCAAAGAACAGCCAGATATACTCCACAACAGAATGGAGTGGCTGAAAGGAAAAATCAGACAATAATGAATATGGCAAGAACACTTCTTAAAGAGAAAAGTTTGTCAAATAGGTTTTTGGCTGAAGCAGTAGCATGCTCAGTTTATCTCTTGAATAGATCTCCAACCACCAAACTAAAGCTAAAAGTCCCTCAAGAAGCATGGAGTGGGACAAAGCTCAATGTTGTGCATCTAAGGACATTCGGATGCATAACATACACTCACATACCTTCCGAATTAAGGAAGAAACTTGATGATAGAAGTGAGAAATGTATTTTCATTGGATATAATGAAACATCTAAAGCTTACAGGCTTTACAATCCAATCACCAAGAAACTAATTCTAAGCAGAGATGTAAAATTTATAGAAAATCAATTCTGGAATGATTCAGAAAATCAGCAAATGGACAGCCAAAATCCATTGCTGCCAAGTTTTGAAAATCCAGAAAATTCAGAACAACAAGTACCTCAAACTATTCTTCCACGATTGCAAATACAAAGACAACCTGAAAATTCTCAGGATAACTCAACTTCCAACAGAGAATCATTTTCTGAACCACAAAATCAGAGAACTCGAAGTTTAAGATAAATCCATGAGCAGTTGGATGACTTTGAACAACACAACCTTTTTGCTTTAATGTCATGTCAACCTACATCCTTTAAGGAAGCAGCTAAGGAGCCAC
>SNQJ01S0046092.1:43686-69304 GCA_010110895.2 Picea sitchensis | reverse complement strand
GTTGGGATTGTCGACAACACCACACCCGCAACCATACAACATTGGGTGGCTTCGCCAAGGACGAGATCTTCGTGTCAGTCAGTAGTGTCGATTGTCATACAGCATCCAACCCTTCAAGGATGAGGTATTATGTGATGTTTCCCCACTGGATGTCTGTGATGTTGTCTTGGGCCAGCCATATATGTGGAAATGCCACGCTATCTATGAGTCTCGACCCCATAGTGTCATTATTACTCTAGGGGGTCATCTCTACAGGATACCAGAGGTAGTTCCAACTACTTCCCCACCTAAACAGTGCCGCAATGTAGTATCTCATACTACAAAATTCATCTTCTCCACAATCTGTTCAAAGGGTGAACAAAAGGATACTGCAACCACTACAGCCTGGGCCCAAGCACCTTCTATCCAACCGAAGCAGGTCCAAAAGGTTGCAGCAAAGCACAAAGATTCCTTCTGCACACAGTCATCTAAAATAGCCAGACTGTTTAAAAAGGTCCAAACCTTCCAACTAAAGGTTCGTGATAGCCTTCAACAAGCTAAGCAACACCACTTCTCCAGCAAGGCAAGCAGATCACCAAGATTCAGATTCAACAATCGCTTTCCCCTCTCCCCCGGGAACTCAATGCAATGGAGACCATTGCTTCCTAAGGAGGGATGATTGATCCAGGTGGATATCAGTGGCCACCCACCTTATCCAACTGGCCCAAAACATGTTTATGACAATTTTGGTAATTTACTATTTTTAGCAGTTTTTAACTTCCGGGGCCATTTTGAGGCCCTAAATGATGTTTTTTGAGAAAATGGGGAGCAACATGGATCATAAATCATGTTTCTCACCCAAAATTTGTATTTCTCGGATAGATCTTTCCAACGAGCTATCATACGCCTAAAACAAAGATCGTATGCAAAACTTACGACCCCGGGAAGTTGATGCACCAACTTACCCAAATGGGGCCCACATGACTTTTGGCGCTTCATCTCCTAGGGTTAGGTTTCTGGATGCCTAGGACTTTTGGAATTCCAGTTTATTGTAAAAATGCCTTCAGAGCCTCATTGTAATTATCTTCTCACGGATGCGAGTAGCCATCACATCTCTTCTCAGAGATAAGCTACCACCATTCTAGCGAGTCTTTCACTCTATATTTTTACAGTCTCTGTACATTTCTTTGATTAATAGAAATAGTGTATTACTGTATATCTGTGTTTATGGTTGCATCTTTGATAAATTTCTATTATATTATTGAATATCTGCAATATCTCTGTGCATTTTCTTTATTATATCTCTGCTCTCATTTCGTGCCGAAAATAATCCGGATCATTCTGAGAAAGACAAAATATGAAAGCCTTGAACATCCCTTTCGAATGTATGAGTACACCCTTTCAAATTGTGGAATCCTAGGTAAGTATCCAATTATTTTTTTTCCATTGTAGAGGAGTTGAAGGGGGCATAAAAGCCTTTGGATATCCAGAAAATCGACAACCTACACATAATGGAGGGCCCAATAAGGGGGTATTAGGGAATGAGTGCATGTCATTCGATCCCCTCACCAATTGAAAAATTGGGAAAAAGAAAGGGATCCCATGGGAGCTTGAATGGAGATGGTTTGTAATGGAGCATAGTACCTGGGCAGTTTCTTCTCAATCGAACAAAGGATGAGGTATAATAATACCATTCAATGAATGATACCATGAGTTCGACAATGAAGAAATTAAGGTGGTGGTTGGTCGTAAATGATATGGTGGATAAATACATGAGAGGCCCCCTAGTCATTTGTCAGGGAGGTTGGTTTAATAGTTTGGTGATTTCAATGAACGTAGATTGAGCATGGAGGGGAATGGTATTCTCATTCATGATCATTAATTCAAAAGGAGATAGGAGAAAAAGGATAGTTCACACAATGGAATAAGGAAGATCTCATGAATCCCATTGTAATCATGGCCAAGATTTAAATTGATGGGCAGTTTGAGGCTTTGGAGAGGTGCATAGCCCATATTTTTGCGAAAGAGGAAGAACCTGGTAAGGCCTAGATGTAATGTTTGAAGTGTTAATTTAATATACTAGTGTTGCATGTTTATTTTCCTCCATTGATGGGTTGTGTGCATTGCTTTGAATTGCATTGGTTTTTGCTCCTAGTAATTACAACATCTATAGTTAATAGACTGTCTACACTATTAATGTATCAAAGCATGTTTGATCCCCACATGTGAGTGATAATGAAACACCGATGTTTTGACATGGTAAAACCCTATGGGGAAACATCCAAGACCCTTGCTAATGTGGGCACTTGGACCAATTTATTAATGCGAAAGAAAAATATTACATAGAGATTTACAAGAGAGTTTATCACAATTGATAATCAGTAAATGACTCTTAGTAAAGAATGATCTCTAGAAGAGGATAGCCTAAGTGGAATCGAAGTAGAAGAAACCCACATGAGTGCTCCAATGTTTTTGAGGAAATTATGAATCCCTTAAAGGTCGAGGGATTCCTAGAGGAAGAGCAGGAAAATTCAACTGAACATGTTTCAAGTGTGGACCACAAGGGCACCAAAATTATATGTGTCTAGAGAAATTATATGTTAGTTGAATAGAAGAATAAAGAACATGTAAAGCTCCATTAGTGAAGATTACAATTGGGTTTATTGTTGGAGACAACACATATCTAAATTGAGGGAAATGGCTTAGGCTCGAGATTGCAACAATATTTTCCATAATAGGGATTTTGGTCCCAAAAAAAATAGTGGTGAAGGTGGTCTAAAATATATCTATTCTGAGAATGAAAAAGGGGAAGAACTATGATTTTATTAGCAGATATTTGCACATGCCTATGTTATATTATTTACACACTTAGGAGTTAGTTAAGATAAACTTGGTACAATATTTCCTTAGGTTAAAGTGTGTTTCTTTAGTATGCATTTGTAGTTATGTAATCTGAAGGTCAGAATTTGTTCTAGACATAAAGTGATCTAATGACTCATGCTTAGGCTTCAGATTGCAACAATATTTTCCATAATAGGGATTTTGGTCCAAACAACAATAGTGGTGAAGGTGGTCTAAAATATATCTATTCTAAGAAAGAAAAAGGGAAGAACTATGATTTTATTAGCAGATATTTGCACATGCCTATGTTAGGCTATTTACACACTTAGGAGTTAGTTAAGATAAACTCTGGTACAATATTTCTTGTGTTAAAGTGTGTTTCTTTAGTATGCATTTTGTATTTGTAGTTAGGAAATACAACAGTCACAATATGTTCTCGACATAGTGATCTAATGACTCATATTATCCTCGATACTGATGGCTATATTGGTTCGACCAACCCCACTCATATTTTTTGAGGGTGATGCACCTTCAGACCACGTTGTCTCACAATGTATTCATCCTTTGGTTGATGAAGTTCTCATTCCTCGATGCAATCTCGACCAACAACGCCTTCTTTTCGAGGGTGATTTACCTTCAAACCATGTTGTCTCAAGTGTTCTATTCATCCAGTTGGGTTTTCGAGGAAGTGCTGTTTCTATGAATATTTGGTAGACTCCCACTCTTCTCTTGGAGAGCTTCAAGTCTACCAAATGAATTGGTCATGCAAATGCAATCTTCTACTGATCCCACTCTTCCTCTTATCTTGGAGAGTGTTGAGTTTACCAAAGTGGTCATGTTGATGAAATATTTGGTTGATCCCACTCTCCTAATGGTGAGTGATGTGTATATCGTAATTATGTTTTAGCATTTCTAGTTCAAGACTTTTAGAACAAGGGAACATTCTCGGCCCAATTTTCATCAAATACACCCTCCAAGTCCTAAGTAAGAATCACATCAATATAGCATAGAAAAACCTCAAAAAGTACCCAACGCTTTGAAAAAGAGAGAAAATTTCGCATAATAAGTTCTCTTTGAGGGGGAAACCTCCTTTAGCCTCCATTTAAATGTTCAGGTACAAGATGATTCAAATGAAATGTCTCCTCGGTATATAGGAGACTAGGAGGTATAATTACAACTAATGGCCTAAAGTCACATAAATAAAATAACATTACTAATATAATATGCTCCAATTAAGGGTAATGAGCCAATATTAGGCTTAACATGCTTCCCTTGAGACAAGTGTTGTCCCAAATGCTTGAGTAACTTTGATGCTTCTAGTAACGACCATCTTCCCAAGTGGAATCTTTCGTAGGTAGTTTCCTCCACTTAATGAGATAATTTGAAATTGATCTATTTCTCACCAAGTAAATGGTGTGATTGCTTTGGGCTCCAATATGATTTTTCCTTCCTCATCAAGTTCCTCGGATATATAGTTTGAACCGGATCTTGTCACCTATAACCTTGTTTAAGAATGAAAACATGGAAAACTAGGTGTACTCGGTGAAGATGGAGGAACTCCAATTTCCAGGCTACAGTACCAATCTGCACACCTTATAAGGGCCATAATACTTCTGGATAATTTATTATCCTTCTTGGCTTTCTTGAGGGACATCCGTTTGTATGGTCGTAGTGAATATTAAAACACCCAATCCCCTACTTCAAAACTTCTTTCACTCACGCATACATCCTTGTTGTTTCATGCTATTATGTTCCATGGTTAGGTTGTTCTTTAATACTTGGAGAGCTTGCTGTTGATTCTCGATGCGTGATCTCTCTCACTGCTTGAAATTTAGATTTTTATTTTAGATAAGAAGTGATGGAAGGAGGGTGGTATCCATAAAGTGCCATAAATGTGGTGTCATTTTTGTTGCAGATGAAAGGAAGTGTTATACCACCATTCTCGGCTAAGGGTAACCATTTGAACCATTGTGTTTGTTTATTAGAGACAAAGTGACGAAGGTATCTCTCCAGACATTTGTTCACTATCTCTGGCTTGGTCCACATCGATTGAGGATGATAGGATGAGCTATGAGCCAATTCGAGTACCCAAACAAGAAAATAATTCTGTCCAAAATGTCCAATGAATATGGGATCTCTATCACTTTAAATAATATGTTTGGGTTGGCATGTATATTTTGAACTATCTCTATGAATGTGGTGGCAATTATACTAGCTTTGAAGGGATGAGAGAGTGCACAAAAGTGCAATGCACTTTGTCATTCTATCAACAATCACCATGATTACACTCTTTCCTTCATACTTTGGTAACCCCATGATGAAATCCATAGAAACCCTCCTCCAAATGGGCTTAACTTGGGATGGATAATGGTTGTAAAAGACATGGGGTCTTAATTGTTTCAACTTTCATTTTATTGGCAAACCAAACATTCTCGGCCACAAACCTTTGAACATCGTGCCTTTAAGTCCATCCCCAAAAAATCTTTCTTGACACTATGGTAGGTGGTTTTCAAAAATATTGAGTTCTCTCCTACCGGAGAGGTGTGTAACTCCAATAGTACCTTTTGTTTGAGTTGGAGTTCTTACATAAATATGTGCGATCTTTTTACCATAGTGAATCATTTTTCCATGTAAAATGTATCCGATAATCGGAATCTTGTTGCAACCTTTGAATGAGATTCCACACTTTTCATTATTCTTCCATTCATCCTTGCTTCTATTATCCAAGGGTTGGATGATTGAGATAGGCATAGAGAAAGGCCTCAAGATTTTCATCCTTTCTTGAGAGTGCATCCGCCACAACATTTTGCTTCCCCTTTTATAGAGGATTTCAAAATCATAACCCAATATTCATACCCATTTTGTTGTTCTTCCAAGACATTCTTTGTCTCCAAGAAGTATTTAAGACTATCATGATTTGTTTAGACCTTGAAGTGCCTACCTATTAGGTAAGGATGCCATTTCTTTCCAATGCATGTAGCATTGCTATAATTTCCTTATCATAAATGGGTTTGTCTAAGTCCTGCCTTGAGTGGTCATCTTTCAAAATCTAGGGGCCTCCTTCTTGCATTAGGCCAACACTAATTCCATTTCCCAAGGCATCACATTCCACAATAAAGGTTTTTTTTAAAGTTTGGAGTGGTCAAGAAAGGAGCTTTTATACATCACCCTTTAAGTTGTTCAAAAGATTTAGTTTCCTATAGAGTCCATGGAAAATGCATCCTTAGTTGGTATCATAAAGGTGTTGCTATTCTCCTAAAGTTCTCAACAAACCTTATGTAGTAGCTCGCCAAACCCAAAAATCCTCTAAGATTCTTTAATGTTTTAGAATCGACCATTCATCATGGCTCTTAATATTGTTAGGGTCTACCTTGACACCTTCATGAGATACACATGACCCAAATACTCTACCTACACTTACTAAAAAGAAGTTACTTGGATGGTTTGGCATATAGTTGTTCTTTTAGTAGTTATTGTAGCACCTTGTCAACATGTTGCACATGATCCTCCCAAGACTTTGCTATAGATTAGTATATCATCAAAAAAATAATAACACAAATTTTCAAGGAAGGTCTTTGAAAAATGGAATTCATCAACCCTTGAATGTGGAAGGTGCATTTGTAAGTACAAAGGCATGACTAAAAATTCATAATAGCCTTCATGAGTTCAACGTTTCGCTTTTGGTATCTTCTTCCTTCATTCTTGATTTGATGCGATACCTCGAATGAAGATCCACTTTGGAAATAGATTTCTCCATATAGTTCATCTAACAATTCATCAATGACTCCAGAATGGGGAAACTTATCTTTAATAGTGATCTTGTTGAGCTCTCTATAACTGGACACATACTATGATATCTTTCTTGAATACCATTACACTGTGCAGAGTAAGAACTTTGGCTAGGTCTAATAATGCTACTCTAACATTTCTTCAACCATACTAATTTCACTCTTTGGGTTTAAGAGTATCCAGATGGCCTGATGTTAGGAGGAATTCTCCCATGAATTAGGTGAATTTGATGATCATGATTTTGAGGGTGGAAGACCTTGGGAATATCTTCAAATACTTTGGAATTTTATCAATGATCCCTTGAGATCTTGAGGAATAGGTGGCTTAGGATGTTTGAACATCTTCAGTGAGTATAGTTGTGAAATAACGCCTCTTGATGCCCCTTTTTCAAAATTGTGCTTCGTCTGCTAGAGCTACCACCACCGGGTTTCCCTCAGGATACCTCTTAACTCACTTTTCCTTCCAATGAAAATTTCATGAAAATTTCTTTTGAAAATTAAAAGCCATTGTTCCTAAATGACTACAACCATTGGATTCCTAGTACAACATCTCCATTCACCCATGGATATAGAAATCATCGGACTATTCATTAAGCATATTCCCCCATAGTAAGATTGATCTATTTCATTTTCATGAGAAATTAATAGTTCCTCCACCTATAGTCATTACTTGAAACTCTGGCCGTGGATATACAAAGCAATTGGAGATCTTTGGCTAATTTATAGTGAATGAAATTATGAGTGCACCGCCGTAATCAATTATGACTATTACCTTTTTCTTTTGATGTATTCTTCGATCTTGAGGGTTTTTGAGGAGTGCTAATTCCAGCCCAATGCATTACATGATATCGCAGGAGTCAACTCTTCGCATCTAAAATGATTCTATGCTTTCATATTGAGATGGTTCTGTTCTTGTTCTTCCTCTTCTTCACAATCTATGTAGAATAATTCTTCTCAACACCACATCCTATGTCCCTTACCACTGCATTTCCTATCACAATTAAAGTACAAACCTTTTTCTTTTCTTTCCTCCAATTGTTGAGGTGTGCTGAACCTTGTAGTTTGAGGTGTTCTTTAGAAGAAGGAGAATTGTTCTCCTTATAGGATGTTAGATTGGTCCTTCTAGTAGCCATAGCCATATTCTTACTTTCAACATTTCCTCCCACCCTAAATGCATTCCACGATTTGGGTTCCCAAAGGCGCCCCTCATGTTGAATTTTATCCTTTAAAGTTCCTTCGAATACATCAATCAAGTGCTCATCCGAATATCGGTTGTTACCTTTTATATTCAATCTTTGAAGTTCTCAATGTGCTCAGAATCCAACCCTTTGCTTGAGATTTATCAATTGGCTAAAAGAAGGTATTGCTCCTTGTATCCCTCATAGTGCTATCATTTCCTTCCATGAAAATTGTCCAAGTGACGTTTGATTTGTGAGAACAAAGCCACCCATACCATACAAATTGATTAGGTTCTAAATATAAACAAGCACTTCGTACCTTTTGTGTGGTATGTGGTACATTATGGAGACCAAAGAATTGCTCCATCTAAAGTATCCACATGATTGGGTCCTTGCCATCAAACTTCCTCATATCAATCTTAGGAACTGGTTGGTCTTTCTTCAAACCAAAGTTGAGTTTCTCCATTCTTGATTCACCTTCCTTGTGTCCTCATTATGAATTTCCATGGGATGCATTTTCACTTTCGTGCTTCTATTACAAAATTTTTCAATAGTTCCATGGTCTCCCCTTTTAAAACATCCATCATCTCTTTTAGTTCATATTTTGTAACTATCTCTTTTGTAAATCATTTATGTCCCTACGCATTTCTTTCACATTCATAAAGAGTCCAAGTAGGATTTTCTAGAGGTTTATAGTTGGTGTAGAAGTTCCCTTTGGGTGGCATGTTTGCCAAGCATCACTTTAAACCTTCATTTTGATGTGGTTCTACTAGAAAATATTTATTCTGCTAGACTGCTCATCCCTTCCGGTATGAACTTTCTTTTATGTAGTTCTCCTCTGACATTTCTCTGCAATTCCATAGATCAGATCAAAATTGGATGTGCCAAGTGGAATTTATCGTGAACTTCCCACAACTTGTCGATTTTGGTCTTTCCAAGAGATCTCCCTTGTATATGTGTGCCCCGCAAAATATTTGATATAAAAATTTTGAACTTGTACCCCGAAATAAAGACCTGCCCACCCATCCAATGCAACAAGTACCACTCAATTTGATACTCTAGGAAGAAGTTATGATTGTTTTACCTAGAACACTTTCTTGAGACTAATCAATATGACTAGTCAGCACTTCTATCTTACACAGGTGTATCTACAAATTTAAGAAGACCCGAAAGTTGAATGTATTACCACAAATACCTTACTAATATATTTAAATGGCCTCTCAGAGGCAGGTTCCAAACATTGGCTAATCTAAATTGTTTTAGCAAAAATTCCAGGATGACTAAGTTTAAGATGATTCTAGAACCCCATCTTGTACAAAGTTGTATCTCTCAAATTATAAGGTCTCGTGGTTGAATTTTGAACCCAACATACCTTAATCTATCTACTAAATATATAATAAACCATTTCTTCTTAAACATTATAGAAAAAGTTTATAGCGAAAATTCCAAGGGGTCTCAAATGTAGCAAATAAACCACAAGACCTTGATGTCTCAAAACCATATGTTAAGAACCAAATATCATGTAGCATAGAAAAACCTTAGAAAAAAAGTACTCAATGCCTTGAAAAAGAGATAATTTCATATAATAAGCCTTTTCGAGAGGGAAACCTCCTTTAATTCCCACTTAAATGCGTTCAAGTACAAGATGATTCAAATGAAAATGTCTCCTTGGTATATATAGGAGACTAGGAGGTATAATTACAACTAATGGCCTAAAGCCGACATAAATAAAATAACATTACTAATATAATATGCCCCGATTAAGGGGTAATGAGCCAATATTAGGGATTAGCAAAGTCCTAGGATGGTTTCCTTTGATTGGAATGACCTTGTTGAGCCTCGCCTTCCTTCTTATACACCTTTTCAAATAAGGGTTGAATTTAATTCAAAAAACATTTACCGATGTATTGTAGATGAAGGAGACTCTGCAATGTAATATACCTCAAAAAATGTCTAAAAAAAATAAAATTGTTTGTACAAGTATCCTTGAAAAGTTCGAGATTCAAACAAGTAAGCTTTCTATTATATGGCTTGAGTCTAAAAGTTTGCAAGAGTCCTCACTGTCGTCGACTGTCATTATGATTCAACTTAAATTTTTCTGATTGACGATAAGTGTTTACTCCTCATTCAATGTTTATTTCAATTCCTGTAATTATAATTACTTTCCTATCTATTTGTACCTATGACCATTACCATATTCTTAAGAACACAAATGACTTTGGGACTTTATGGTCAAATCCTTACACGTTATACCCTACAAATAACCCATTACCATATGTTTACAATACAAACAAATTTGGGGGTTAATGGGCTAGGCCTCATGCATTAGTCCACACACATAATCAAATGATGAAAATGACCAAACAGACTTAGGTAAAGGTAGAGTATTAGTCTATACTCCTCTGCGAAAATTTTAAATATAAATAGACTCCTATAGTTTTCTTTTTTTTAAATATCTGGATACAGGATAGTGGATAGGTAAGGCCTTCTGGTTAAAATTAGAGTACGAATATTTCATAATCCTCAGATCATAATCAAATTCTCCTGCACCATTGGATTACAAGTACCAGGTCTTGCACTTATTTCATATGCCCACTGGTTGTGACCACAGGAAAAATCAAAATGTCTTTCACATTTTGGCATTTCGGCATTTCGGCAAGTCGAAATCTCCTAAATGGAGCCAGATCAACGATCCACAAAACTTCATAATCTGATCCCTTCTTTAATTAATCGAATGGCTAACGGGATTTCAGCGTTTTTCCCTTCGAGTCATCGTCACTCCAACATTATAAAATTCATGATCACAAAATCTCTGAAGTGATCGGACGGTTCACATAACCCACTGAGATGGATGGTTGACGACATTTTGGAGTTTTTCTTTTCGGGTTTTCGAGACTCACAATAATCCCTTTCGACATTTTAGAGTCCTTAACATGCTCTGATCTTTCGCATTTTGCGACTTCATCATTCTTGTCGTGAGTGTCCTTGACACCTCCAACTCCCGGTATCCGAAACCCCGAAATGGAGATTGAGTCGTGGTTTTTGTACCATTGATTAAGGGTAACTTGTTTTGTGATGACAAATTCTATTGTTGGAAGTAAAACACTTTATGGGATGTTCATTTATTTCAATTCCGAATGAGATATGTAATACTATTTTAAAAAGAATAATAGGGTTTCCCTTCCGCCTACTTGTAATGGCATACTGGTTATTTTACTGGTTTAATATACTAGCGCCATATTGGGTACTTCCTCGAAAGGATTCTGAAAAAGGAAAAAATACTTGGCTATTTCCAGCTACATGTGTATCTTGTTTATAGTTGACTGCAGATTGCATGATGGTATATGAATTCAATTTGCACTTACTGTACTTGTGTTAAAGACTTTCCTTTTGAACTTTTAGGTGATTGTTCCTTAGCCTTTGAATGCCACCAAATACCATCACCGCCCTGGTTTAACTTTTCCTAAGGTCGAAGGGGTAAGTTTTGTTCCTATAAATAATTGAATCAAATTGTAATCCACATATAGAGGGTGAGACAAGAGCTTGAAAGTATTTTTTTTTTAATTGAACTTGTCACTCTGTGTTTTATTTTACCGAGTTTGTAAACTCTGTTCATGTTTTCATTTTTTGGCATTCGGAGTTTATTGGTTCAAGTTGTGTGGAGTTCTCTTGTTCTTAAAAACGTCAAAACCCGAAGTGGCCACACAACCTAATTGAATTTGTGGTTTTTCATTTACCATTGTATGTTGTTCATGTATCAAGCATTACCAAACATTGAAACTTGATATTGGCTGGGTTCCACACCTTTCTCGTGATTTCGCGATTCGACATTTGGCGTTCTGTGGTGTTTTTCATCGGTAGTTTGTAAGCCCAGAAACCTGAAGAGGACTGGGCCCACACTCCATTTGTTTTTTTTGCGATTGGATAATTTTTGTTTATGGCGTTGGGTATTCGTAAACCCCGAAATCCCAAACCCCGAAACCCCAAAGTACTCGGCCCATATTCCATTCGCATTTTCATGATTCGAGAGTTGTTGTGTGTTGGTGTTTGGCATTTGTAATCGCCAAAACCCGAACCCTGAAACCCAAAGTGTTGGGCCCACAACCTTTTTGCATTTCAGGATTCAGAAAACAACGTGGTCTTTTGTTTTTTTTTATTCAGCGTTTGTAATCACCGAAACCTGATTGACCTCCATTTTTCACACTTTAAATATACATATATATATCTATACACTATGCAGTTTTCCATTTGCATTCAATATGTAGGTAAACTCAAATCTGCATCACAATTTACTTGAGGGGTTTTCAACTATGACGCTTTATCTTACTACAGTAGTAATCCAAACCACAATACAAATATTCTTTAATAATTGACTAGTCATATCCTTCCAGCTAGTATACTTTCGGGAACTAGTATTCATAACAATAATGAGATGCAGCAAGGATAATCCATTCTGAACTAGTAGAGAGACATTCTAGCAATTCCTAATTTTTCAATAGGATGCATTTGATCTTTCATCCTTAATATTATTTCTAACAGATACATTCTATCAAGTATGTAACCATTTAACATTCAGCCAAAGAAGGGATAGAAATAACACATCTGAAATAATATGCTGAAAGACAAAGGGAACAACCACGTTCCTCCCAACCATAGAATAGGGTAGCCAAACTGCTTGTCCGATTCACCCCCTAGCCTAACCATGAATCCATGAGGGAAAAATTGGAAAATCTTCTGTTCAGCACTATCCTACAGCTCCAACAATTTTCCCTTGCCTCACACTGAAGTAGTTTTCATAATAGTAAGTAAATCAAAAGTTTCCTTTCTTAGCATACTTGGCAACATCCTGCCTCCTCTCATATGCTATTTATCATTTTCCCAGGTCTTTTCCCTCCCTTGGGAATTTCTGTAGATTTCTAAATCCTTGATTTTTAGGGGTTTCCAATGGCCAAATCACTGATTTGCCACTTGTAATAAATAACCCAGACGTAGTTCCAACATGTTCCCCACTCATGGAGTCATGGTCAACTAAATTTAACATGGTTGTTCCATTTTTCCTCCTGAAATCAACATAAAATATTTTGTTTCATTACAAGTGTCATGGTCAAATAGTTAGTTGGGTCAAATCAGGTCTCTGCCCAACAGTCAAAATAATTAACTAAAATTACCAAATTCGAAATTCGGAATTGCGATAAATGACAAAAATTTCCAAATTCGAGTTTACTTAAAACGGAATAAATTTCCAGCCATTTTAAACTTCAAAAATATTTTATTTTTGGGGATGCCACATCCTTTCCCCCTTCAGTAAAACACTTTCCTCAGTGTTCGTTCGTTTCCTGGAACAGGATTAGATGAGATTTCCACAAATCTCCCTCCAACTAACAAGTGGCCTCCTCATGACTAAAGTTATTCCATTGCACCTTTGCCTAAGCGATGGCTCTGTTCCAAAGTGTTATTTCTCTCTGGTCCAGAATGCATAGGGGTTCCACCTGGAACTCTCCTTCGAGTTCCACCTACACCAATTTCAAATCAATCCTATGAGTAGGGTCATGAATATACTTTTTAAGCAACAAAACATGAAATACATTATGAATTCTTAGATTAGTTGGAAGTGCAAGTTGATATTCTACGGGTCCAATTCGAGCTAGTATCTCGAAGGGACCACAAAATTTTTGTGACAACTTGGCATAGTTCCCTAACTTCAACGATCTCTTTTCGGGCTTGAGCTTCAAATAAACATGGTCTCCTACTTGAAATTCCAAGTGTCTTCTTTTTTTATCTGCATAGCTCTTCTGTCTATCCTGTGCTTCTTTGAAGTTATGTTGTACCCTTCTTACCATGTTTTCCATTTCTTGGAGCATCTCTGGTCCAACCATGAGTCTGTCAGTCAAGTTATCCTAGCTAATTGGAGTTCTACACTTTTTACCATATAGTGTTTCGAAAGGGCTCAACTTAGCCGAAGTTTGGTACCGATTTTTATATGCAAATTCTACCAAGTGCGGGTAGTCTTCCCACTTGCTTGGTTTTGTTCTTACATACATGCGAAGCATATCCTCTATGATTTGGTTTGTCCTTTCAGTTTGTCCATCCGTTTGTGGATGATAGCTTGTACTGAAATTCAAGTTAGTGTTTAGCCCTGCAAACAATTCCTTCCAAAAAGTGGATGTAAATTTTATGTCTCTATCTGAAATCATCATTTTAGGAATACCATGCAGTCTAAAAATTTATTTCATGAATATTTCAGTAATTTTTATATCTTTAAAAGTAGACTTTACAGGAATAAAGTGTGCATACTTACTGAGTTTATCGATTACAACCGTGATAGAATCATTTTGTTTTTGAGTTTTAGGTAAACCTATTATAAAGTACAATGATATAATCTCTCATTTTCATTCTGGTACTGGTAATGACTGTAATAGGTCTGTTGGATGCTGGTGCTCGGCCTTAACCCACTGACAATCTTGGCACCTAGCCAAGTATTCTACTATTTCGCCCTTCATACTAGGCCAGAAAAATAGTTTTCTGAGTGTTGTTATTGTTTTCTAGTAACCTGGATGGCCAGAATATGGTTTCTTATGCACTTCGTCCAAAATTGTTGATTTCAATTCTGTTGAATCTGTTATGTAAAGTCCATTTTTAAGTCATAATAGTCCTTTCTTGTGATGCTTAGATCTAGTTTATCAGAGTTGGCGGTACTGTTTTGTAATTCTGTCATCATCTTAGTGTAATTTTCGTCGTTAATACATGTTTTCCTTGTTCTTTGTTCCATATCACTTTCTACCCTCCTGATGTTTATCTCAAATAACCCATGGACTCTTCTTCTTAAAGCGTCTGCTACTTTATTTTCCTTACTGTTGCTATGTTTGACCTCGAAGTCGAATTAGCTCAAGAAGGCTAGCCACCTTGCTTGTATTTCATTAAGATCTGGTTGGTTAAACATATATTTCACCCCACTACTATCCATCAATAGTAGGATTTTTCTGCCCATTATATAGTGTCGCCACATTTTTAAGGCATGTATTACTGCTGCCAATTCTAAGTCATGAGTGACATAATTTCTCTCGTGTTCTTTTAATTTTAGGGACACATAACAAATCACGTGCCCTTCCTGAGTTAGGACACCACCTAGTCCTTCTTTACTTGCATCAACACATACGGTGAAGTCTTTATCTGGGTCTGGTACCTTCAATATAGGTGCAATTGTCAATAGTCCCTTCAGTTTGTCAAAATTGTCTTGACACTTCTTTGACAAGTTAAAATTGGTTCCTTTCTTTTATAATGGTGAGATAGGGTAGGCTATCTTGGAAAACCCTTCTATAAACCTACGATAATATTTGATGATTCCCATGAATGACCATTTTGACTGAAAATATTGTTCATCAGGCCCATAAATGTGGCTGGTCCGTTAGTGAGTCCGAAAGGTATGACTACGAATTTGTAGTTTCCATATCTTGTCTGAAAAGTTGTTTTTCTTATGTCCTCATCCTTTATCCTAACTTGATGATACCCAGATTGTAAATCCAACTTTGAAAAGATTTTGGCCCCACCTACTTGATCGAATAGATCATTTATCCTTGGTAAGGGGTATTTGTTCTTAATATTCATTTTGTTCAGTTGTCTATAATCGATACATAGTCTTAGAGTACCATCTTTCTTTTTCACAAAGAGGACTGGTGCTCCCCATGGTGAGACACTCAGTCTGATATACTCTTTGGCCAACAATTCCTGTAATTGTATTTTTAATTCCGTCAGTTCTGGTAGACTCATTTGGTAAGGTGATTTTGAGATAGGGGTTGAACCGGTTAGTAGGTCTATGGAGAAGTCTATATCCCTTCTAGGAGGTAATTCTAGTGTCTCATCCACAAACATGTCTCCAAATTCACGTAGGATAGCAAAGTCTTCTAAATTTGGCTCATCTCTTTTTTCTAATAGATTTTTCACTTGGATGGCATAAACTTGACATCCCTTTATAATACATTTCTTGAGTTGCATCACTAAAACAGGTTTTGGTATTCCTTGTGTTGTTCTAACAGTGCCAAATTCATCTCTATAGCTAACTATCTTTGTATAACAGTCTAGTATTTCTTTTTATTGTTCCAACCAATCCATCCCGATAATCATATCATAAGATCCTAGTGGTAGGATGTTCGGATTGGTCCTTATATTTTGACCATCTAAGCTAAACTCAAAATCAGAAATAAAGTCAACTACTTTCCTTTTGGTACCTGTTTCTAGTTGTACAAGCCATGGTTTTGCGTGCTTTAGTTTCTTAATTTTATTCGACTCTACTACATCAAGAGTAATATAACTTAACGTAGATCCAAGGTCAATTAAAACAAAAATTCAAGTTTCATTGATTTTACCTTCGATTTATACCACCGAGGACTAGTGGTTAGCTTGTTGACCATCTATGGCTGCATTTATCTGATGCAGGTTTTTGCCCACGTCTCCCACTATTGAGACTTCCTGCAAATTGTGAACAACAGTTCTATTTGCTGAAATTAAACATGGACAGTTCCTCCTTAGATGAGGCTCTCTGCATTCTCAACATTTTAATGGCTCGCGAGGGTTGTCCCCAAAATTCTTCAATCCCAGGTTTATTGGTTTGTTGCTACCTTGCACATTCAGATGATTGGAGTGAAAATCCTTCCTTGGGAAACCTTTTGCTGCATTCTGATAAGGAGTTGGTTGGTATCGCTTCTTCCGCTGGTTCATTTGATCTTGCTTCTTATCTTTCCAGGCCTTGGGAAACTCTACCCACTATTTATACTAGTCATAGCACATTCGTGCTTTCCTGAATACCTCAGTCAAGGATTTGGGGTTGTCAAACTCAATTTTGTCCCTGTAGGACTGTGGTAAATAGCTTAATAATCACTGGATTTTTACCTTATCCTCCCGAATGTATGGTACAGACCTTAGTAGTTCCAGAAATTTATTTATAAGGTCCTGCATCGTCATCTGTTCAAGTCCTAACTCATAAAATTATTTCGTCTTCCTTTCATAATAGCTTCCAGAAAGGTATTGTTTCTTAAAATACTTCTTAAAGTCGGACCATTCCAATTGTTTCTCCTTTAGGCCCTTGACCAATTTTAGGTCCTACCACCAAATGTTGGACTTCACCTTCAGATTGTAGATGGCCATTCTGACCTTCATGTTGCTGGAATAGTTGTAGATTTAGAAGTATTTTTTGATGTCCAACAACCATGCCTCAGCTTCTTCTCCTATCCTAGATTTTCCATCAAAGGTAGCTGGTTTAATCTTTTTAAATTCTCCTTCAAGGTGGTCTACTTGTTTTCTTTTTCTATACGGTAAAGTTTTGTCTTCAATTGAAGGTGTCCCTTCAGATGAACTGTCTCCTTTTTTTGTTTCCAGTCCAGAATTCTTGGAGGACCTTTTGTTGACTTCTTCGTCATGGTTATTGTCTTTAGGGATTTTCTCGGTTACTATACTACGCAGTAGGACTTCGTTTATCTCTTGTTGTTCCTACTGTGCTTTCTTCAATTTTTCATTGTCGGCCTTGAAAACCTGCAGTTCAACAATAAGATTCCTCATTGTTTCCAATACCTCCGTGGGTGAGCTTCCATCACTATTTTGTCTTGGATCTCCAAGAGGTCCTTGCTACGGATTTCCTTCCATCCTGATTTTTGCACCCTCCTAAGCTGCCATAATTTACAAAAACAAAAAGGGCTTTCTATTTGTAACCATAAGATTTATTAGTTTTACATAAATCGAAATAAATACTAATCAACTCATGTGGCTCTGTTTAGACCCAGTGTTGTATCTTTTTCTCTGATACCATATGTAATATACCTCAAAAATTGTGTGAAAAAAAATAAAATTGTTTGTATAAGTATCCTTGAAAAGTTTGAGATTCAAGCAAGTAAGATTTTTGTCATACAACTTGAGTCTGAAAGTTTGCAAGAGTCCTTACTATTGCCGACTGTCATTATCATTCAACTTAAAGTTTTTTTTATCGACAATAAGTGTTTAGTCTTCATTCAATGTTAATTTCAATTCATGTAATTATAATTACTTTCCTATTTGTTTGTACCTATGACCATTACAAACGACTTTGGGACTTTATGGTCAAATCCTTATGCGTTAGACCCTACAAATAACCCATTACCATATGTTTTTGATACAAACGAATTTGGGGGTTGATGGCCTAGGCCTCATGTGTTAGTCCATACACATAATGACATGATGAAAACAACCAAACGGACTTAGGTAAAAGTAGAGTATTAGTCTATACTCCTCTGCGAAAAGTTTAAATATAAACAGACTCCTATAGGTTTCATTTTTTCAAATATCCGGATATAGGATAGTGGATAGGTAAGGCCTTCTGGTTAAACTCAGAGTACGAATATTTCATAATCCTCCAATCATAATCAAATTCACCTGCACCATTGGATTACAAGTATTGGGTCTCGTGCTTATTTCATATGCCCATTGGTTGTGACCACGGGCCAAATCAAAATGTCTTTCACATTTTAGCATTTTGGCAAGTCGCAATCCCCGAAATGGAGCTATATCAACGGTCCACAAAACTTCATAATATGATCCCTTATTTTCTTAATCTAATGGCTGACCGGATTTCGACGTTTTTCGCTTTGAGTCATCGTGACTCCAACATTATAAAATTCGTGATCACAAAATCTTTGAAGTGATCGGATGGTTCACATAACCCATTGAGATGGATAGTTGATGGGATTTCGGAGTTTTGCCTTTCGGTTTCTCAAGACTCACAATAGTCCATTTCAGCATTTCGGAGTCCTTGACATGCTCTAATATTTCACATTTCATGACTTCATCATTCTTGTCATGAGTGTCCTTGACACCTCCAAATCTCGGTATCCAAAACTCTGAAATGGAGATTGAGTCATGGTTTCGGTACCGTCGATTAAGGGTAACCCATTTTGTGATGATAAATTCTATCGTTAGAAGTAAAACACCGTATGGGATTTTCATTTATTTCAATTCTGAATAAGATATGTAATACTATTTTTAAAAGAATTACAGGGTTTCCCTTCTTCCTACTTGTAATGGCATACTGGTTATTTTACTGGTTTAATATACTAGCGCCATATTGGCTACTTCCTCAAAAGGATTGTGAAAAAGAAAAAAATACTCGGCTATTGCCATCTATATGTGTATCTTGTTTATAGTTGATTCGAGATCGCATGATGGTATATCAATTCAATTTGCACTTACTGTACTTATGTTAAAGACTTTCCTTTTGAACTTTTAGGTGATTGTGCCTTAGCCTTTGCAGGCCACCAAATACCATCACCGCCCTAGTTTAACTTTTCCTAAGGTCAAAGGGGTAAGTTTTGTTCCTATAAATACTTGAATCAAGTTGTAATCCACATACAGAGGGTGAGACAAGAGCTTGAAAGAATATTTTTTTAATTGAACTTGTCACTATGTGTTTTATTATACTGAGTTTGTAAACTCTGTTCATGTTTTCATTTTTTGGCATTCAGAGTTTATTGGATCAAGTTGCATGGAGTTCTCTTGTTCTTGCAAACGTCGAAACCCGAAGTGGCCCCAAAACCTAATCGAATTCATGGTTCGGTGATTACCGTTGTATCTTGTTCATGCATCAAGCATTACCAAACGTTGAAACCCGATATTGGTTGGGCCCCACACCTTTTTCATGATTTCACGATTCGACGTTTGACGTTGTGCAGTGTTTTGCATCAGGAGTTTGTAAATCCTGAAACATAAAAAGGACGAGGCCCAAACTCCATTTGTTTTTTTTGCGTTTCGAGAATTGTTGTTTGTGGCGTTGGGTAATCGTAAACCCCGAAATCCCAAACACCGAAACCCCGATGTACTGGGCCCATATTCCATTCTCATTTTCATGATTCTGTAGTTGTTGTGTGTTGGTGTTTGGCATCTGTAATCGCCAAACCCCGAACCCTGAAACCCAAAGTGTTGGGCCCACAACCTTTTCACATTTCAGGATTCAGCAAACAACGTGGTATTTTGTTTTTTTGTATTCGGAGTTTGTAATCGCCGAAACCTGATTGAACTCTGTTTTTCACACTTTAAATATACATACATACATACATACATACATACATACATATATATATATATATATATATATACACTATGCAGTTTTACATTTGCATTCAATATGTAGGTAAAATCAAATCTGCATCACAATTTACTTGAGGGGTTTTCAACTACGACGCTTTATCTTACTACAATAGTAATCCAAACCACAATACAAATCTTCTTTAAGAATTGACTAGTCATATCCTTCCATCTAGTATACTTTCGGGAACTAGTATTCATAACAGCAATGAGATGCAACAAAGATAATCCATTCCAAACTAGTAGATAGACATTCTAGCAATTCCTAAGTTTGCAATAGGATGCATTCGATCTTTCATCCTTAATATTATTTCTAGAAGATACATTGTATCAAGCATGTAACCATTTAACATTCAGCCAGAGAAGGGACAAAAATAACATATATAAAATAATACGCTAAAAGACAAAGGGAACAACCACGTTGCTCCCAACCGTAGAACAGGGCAGCCAAACGACTTGCCTGATTCACCCCCTAGGCTGACCATGAATCCATGAGGGTGAACTTGGAAAAGCTCATCTTCAACGATGTCCTACAGCTCCAACAGTTTTCCCTTGCCTCACACTCAAGCATTGTTCATAACAACAAGTACATAAAAAGTCTTCTTTCCCAGCATACTTGGTAGTGTCCTGCCTCCTCTCATATTCTATTTATCATTTTCCTAGGTCTTTTCCCTCCCTTGGGAATTTTCGCATCTTTCTAAATCCCTGATTTTCAGGGGCTGCCAATGGCCAAATCACTGATTTGTCACTTGTAATAATCAGCCCAGAGGTAGTTCTAACATGTTCCCCACTCAAGGAGTCATGGTCAACTAAATTTAATATGGCTATTCCGTTTGTCCTCCTCTAATCAACATAAAATATTATGTTTCCATACAAGTGTCATAGTCAAATAGTTAGTTGGGTCAAATTAGGTCTCTGCCCAATAGTCAAAATAATTAATTACAATTACCAAATTCGAAATTCAGAATTTCCATAAATTTAAAAAAATTTCCAAATTCGAATTTACTAAAAACGGAATAAATTTCCAACAATTTTAAATTTCAAAAATATTTTATTTTGGGGGATGTCACAACCAAGTATTTTATCCTCCTGGGATTGGAAACTTTTGGGTTCTCCCGAGCTTGTGACCACTTCGCATGAGCTATTGGTTTTTGACAAACGTCCTAGTGAATATTTGGGGATTCTTCCTCAATTTCCTATCTCATTAGGTGGTAAGATTTTCCTTTTTTATGTTATAGTGGTGCAACGCCCATTATATTTCAATATGATTCTTGGGTCTGATTATATATATGCTATGAATGTTGCAGTGTATACTCTCTTTTGGGTGATGCATTTCCCTCACAGTGGAATCATTTTCACTATCGACCAGTTGGCATGCAATAATCACCATCCTAATTCAACGTTAGTTCAAGATGCCCCTTTATGTATAAAAATTATTCATGTAGACTCTACCCCACCACAGGTAAATTATGTGGCATCTTATCCTCCGTGTTCAATTTCTCCTAAGTAGGAACTTGTTCGTGACTCATTTTTTCCTTCACGAGACTTGGTCTCAGTAATTGATCCATTGGTTTATCCAATGAGGGAATGGGAGCCCTTTCTTCACCCACTTGGTCAGAGTGATATTGAGTTTCCTTTTGAGTTTGATCTCGTTGTTTGTAGATCCTCAAGCCCTTGTTCTTGTGATTCTTTGTTAATAGACTCTTCTAGTCTTGGCCAGAACCTTCATCGTCATATGGAATATGGTCAGTTTGCTTCCCCATTTGAGACTATCAACCCTTCTCGTTTGACTGATTTATCATATTTTGAATTTCCTTTCGATGAGGCTATCCTTGAAGCCATGACTATGGTTTCTATACCGTGAGAAAACTTACACCGTGGTTTGTGTTTTCTTCCCTTTTGGGAGACTTTCCAGGTTGACTATGGAAGAGACTCTTGTTCAGATCATAGCATTGGGATCTAATTGAACTACTACCACACATGAGCCATAAGTTCGTGCGGTGCTTTGTACCATATTGTATAGTCCATGTTTGTTGTTTTCAAGTTTTATATTCAAGAGAACCTCTTATTTTCTAAAGTTTATATCTATATTGGATTTATTAACTTCTGTATGAGTGTTATTGGCTTTATATGCAGGATCTTGGAGACAGTTTTCTTTGACCGTTTCTCATCGTATCATTCCATTCTAACAGGTGTTGACTGCGAAACTGGTATATAGGCTAGATTTTTTCCTACTTGCATTTTTTTCATTATCCGTTTCTTGGTTCATTTATCCTTAGGATCGACCCCACTAAATTGTGACACTAACCTTCGTTGTCGATAAGTGTGTTGTACTTTATGTGGTAGGTCCTTCCTTCGATGGACATCCTAGTTAGATCCTTGTTTTCCATTTGGTTTCGATGCCATAGTACTTCATAGGAACGAGAGTCCTATTTAGTCCTGCCATGACTTTGTGTTGAAGCCTCATACTTATTCTTCATTTTCCTCTGTCCTATACTCAAGGGAATCCCTAATGAGAATGGTTTGTTGTCTTTCAAGCTCTTTTGAATTTTGAAAGAAACATCCAAAGAGACTTTATTTATTCTTTTCAATCTCATACGAATTACTTGAGAAAAGAAGACCCCCTGGAGTCTTTTTAATCCTTTTTCAGACTCTCTAGAATGAAAATATTGTCGAACGATCTCATGGCACTTCATGATTGACAAACTCAAATTTGAGGGCACATCTGTCCAGTGGTATTTTACTTGTTTTTTGGTCCGGATGGGTAATTTTAGGAATAAAGGTATGACCTAGGAGCTTCGGTTTTCTAGGAGAGTATTCTCAGGCGTAAGTTTAACCCTTTTTCGGGCCTGAGGGACTAAATTTTTGAAAAAGTAACATTCTCCTTGGTTTTGGTTTTTCTCTTTTTCATGTCTTGGAGATTACCGACAAAAAGGGAACTCCCTCGGAGTCCATATTTAATATCCTTTCAAACTCCCTAAATGTGAAATTTTTTTGAGTGACCTTGTTCCTTTCACACTCGTTAATTGGTCCAGATAGAACATCCATTTGGCATGATTTTAACCCTTTTTCTAGCCAATAGATTATCCAGGAAAAAGGTACGCCTAATGAGACTTGTCTCGCCATGAGAGTTATCCTAAGTTATATTTTATACTTTTTCAGGCTAAGGAGACTAAACCTAGAAAAATGTTGTGAGTCAATAGTTAATCTCTTTTCAGTCTACTTAAAATTGAAAATATAGACGAGTGATCTTGTCTCAATCACACTCATTAAAACGGTTTTGAAGAGACATACTTTTAGTATAAGTTTAACCATTTTTCGAACTGACTAGAATAATTGCGAAAAAAGGAAATCCCTAGAGTCTTATGTTAGCGTTTTTTAAGACTCTCTAACATGTGAAAACCCCACCAAGTTTACCTTCTGTGGGATCATAAAAATTCTCATGCAAGGTGTCTTGTTGTGTCATGCTTAATCACATGTGGGTCTCATCTTTGCATCGTTAGCCTAATTCCGGATCCATGTTTCTCTCAATTATGACGTTCAAATCATTCCTTAAACGCAAGCCTTGCAACACTTTTTTCCTTTGAGATCTGACACCTTGACCCATGGAGGAATTTTCTCGAGTGTCCTTATCCTTCACATGTCTCTTTGCACTAAGCATCAGTATGTTCCATGCACCTCGAACTAGTTTTCTTTCTCACGAAACGCGTTCCTCCTCTGTAACGTAGCATTCTTTTATTCCTTTTCAAGATCATTAAAAATTTGAAAAAGATAAAAAAAATCAAATATTCCAAAAAGAGGGGACGTGATATATAAATTGTTTTTCGGAAGCAAGATAGTCACTCTTTGACAAAGCACATCCTTTCGCTTGTTTTCCAAACATTGGGATCTAGTATGAGCTTCGAGAGATATTCTCGCTACATAGAGCTATGTCCCCTTCCGTTTGGTTACTCTTCCAAACATATGGATATTTTATGGTGCATCCTGCATCACTGACTTATGTCAATGTTACAATGCCTAAGTCTCACCATTTTTCATTTTTTTTTCCAAGGGAAGTTTTACCCAACTTGATTCGTCCATTTTCCATTTGTCCCTTTACCTTCATGAGTCGACCATCCCGAGAGTCCAGTCAAGTCTGGATTCAAAATCAGTGAAGTTATGTGCCTGATGTTTGAGATCCTCCATTCGTTCCTTGATGACANCATGTCGAAGACCTTAGAGTAGTGAGTCTTACACTCCTATTGTAATCCTACCTGAGTTGTTGAAGATATTGAAGTCATTTTTCGAGCTACGATGTTCTCATCTCCAGCCGCAGGCGTCAATACTTATTGATGATGCATATTATTTGTACTTGAATATCATCAAATGATTTTGAGATCTATATCCTCTTTGTATTTATAATGGCTATACTTTATATGACATGGATCTGCAATGTACTTGATTGACACCCATGATTAGTTCATCCCGAGCATGGGTATGCCCGCCTTAGAGAGATTATTATTATTTTGCAGATGGTGCACTCTTGAATTGTTGTCATGTGCTCACTCGACTTTGTGCCTTCCAACTGGTAAATATATCGTAATCTATTCCAACCATGATTTTCTCTTCTGACCTCACACATTAGGGGGAATCTATTATAGCCCAAAAATTCTCTACCTATGCATACAAGGCATTTGCCTTTTCACTTACATAATTTTCCAAATTACTGTTGAGAATCTTTCTTAAAAAAACATTTTTTGGAGCATGTACATGTCCTTCTCCACTATTGCATGCATACACACACTAGTTGCATACTAAAGAACCCATGTTTACCTCCAACATTTGCAAAAAATAAAAAGTTGCAAGGATTTTGGCAGAGTTAGCAGGCTATTGGAGGTTTCCCAACCATTTTACCCATTGTAGCACGTCCCCAAACCGAATAACCATATTTTTGTCATATAAAAAGATGTCTTGGGATCTCATTCCAACATCAAGAAAGAGAAAAGAGAAACCCTGCCAAAATTCATTCCCCCTCTAGCCCATGTTTTGCAGCCCTTTCTGAGATTCGGCCTCAACATTCCCTCTTCATCCTTTTCTCCTTATACAATCCCTTCTATTTTCCCAAAGAGATCAGTTGATTGTGAGAGGCAACATGGGAATGATGCACTTGGAGCAACAGTAAGAGGAGCCTAGGCCTTGTTCGTGAAGCGTTTTTATGATCAAGAAGGTTGTAATCTTTTAATCCCCAGTTTGAATAAGAGTTCTTTTCATGTCCCAATTCATTGCATATTTGTATATTTATTGCTTAATACATCTACATCTAAATCTGAATGTTAACATTGATAAGTATAGATTTCATATTTATAGCATATTTTTCCTAAGTGTTCTTCCAGGTCAGCTTCAGGAGGAGACACTCAGCTTAGGAAACTACAAAGGTGAAGGAAGTTTGCATCAGACCTTATGGACTAAGGTACACTTATCCGTCTTCCTTCTTCTCGTTTTTCTCTTTGTTTGGGTAGTTTTTCGATAGCTTATGATTAGGGATCATCAACACCTATGAATTCCATGGGAATCTAACTATATATATATATATTTATATTATTGTAAATACATATTTTGTTCTTGGAAAAAAAAGTTCAAATTTGAATTAATAAAAAATCTATGAACAAATTATACAATAGGGTTTTACAAATAAAAAATGATGATTAGAAGACATGCTCTAGGATCCACATATAAGAATAGACCTATATA